>BLSH010197618.1:209243-228473 GCA_018402905.1 Glandirana rugosa
TCACTGGGCAGCGCTGTGGGCATTACACATTGCCCACAGCGCTGCAGCACCACCTCTCTCCCCCCCCTCTCTCCTCTCACACTGCACCGATCGGTGCGGAGAGGAGAGAGAAGCCGGCGCTCCCGCCGGCTTGTTTACATGTGATCACGCCGTCATTTGACGGCGCGATCACGTGGTGAAAGGCCGCGCACAGCGGCCATTCACCACGATCCGTGATCAGTCGGGTCCCCCGGACCCGACAGTCACGGATGTTCCCGTGTGCGCGCCCCAGGGGGCGCGCGGGAAGCGCGATTCTGGGAGGACGTCAATAGACGTCCTCCCAGAATTAAGCAACCGCCCTGTAGACGTCAATTGTCTATGGGGCGGTTGTTAAGTGGTTAATAATCAGACACTCACCTGTCCCACTGTCCAGCGATGTGGCCACCCGAAGCTTCACTCCTCTGCTCCTCCCCTCCGCGGCGCCGGCATCACAAGTGTAGGCGCCCGGCTGTGGCTTCACAGCCTGGCACAAGCCGCGCCGCACGTTGTGAATGGCCGGACAACCTTCTGGGACCTGTGACGTGTCCCAGAAGATTGCAGGGAGTGAGGGGGGACAGGTAAACTTCCTTTCAGTGGGAGCTGAGTACCTATGAAAACTACGTACCCACCCCCCCCCCACCCCCAAAGAAATGACATACCAATTGTGGCATGTCAGGGGTTCAGCTGTATTAAAAGGGGAAGTTCCACTTTTGGGTGGAACACCACTGTAATATCAGAATCCACCCAGGTACCTGACAAGAGGCTGTGGCTCAGCTTCTCAGAGCGCCGCTGAGAGCCTGAGCAAACCACTCCAGCCCCCTGCACAGCCCCACACTCTAGTGAGTGTTGGAGGAGCACAGAAGAGAGCGGTGACTGACAGTCACCACTGTCTGCTCAGTTAACATAGAGAACTGATCAATCAGTGTTCTTTGATCACTCAATTCACGGTGGTAAAGCAGGCAGGGGAAAGAGGCAGTATCGGTCCAATGCTGCAGTCATATAGGTGAGTATGTATGTATGTTTGTTTGCAATCCTACACTTCTCTGTTAACCATTGCATGATTTTAATCAAGGAGTGGGTCTAGCGCAGATGGTTTCAAATAAATGATTTTACCTTCCTGTATTCCTCACCTCCTCTGAAAAGTAAAAAAAGCATTTTTTTCTGGCCACGCCCCTGCCACCAGTCTCGTATTTATTGCGCCTTACTGACTCCTTTAACATACTAACGTGCCAGTGACTTTTAGGGCTCTTTCACGCGAGCAGGTCACATGACCAGATGCCTTTACATTATTCACCCAACATCTAAGGCCTCTTGCACACTGCAGATTGAAAAAGCTCAGTACAGCATTTTTTTTAGCCCCCTTTCACACTAGCGGAGCCCGTTTTGACAGGCTCCGCTGCTCAGCGGGGATCCATCCGTTTATCCCCGCTGAGCCAGCGGATGACAGGACTGTCTCTGCACTCCGTGTCACAGCTCCATTCTCCTCTATGGAGGACCGGATGAGCACGGGCCGTCTATCTGTGTTCATCTGACCCGATCCGCCAGATGTATGGAAAATAGGGTTTACATCCGTCTGTTTTTGGCGGATCGGGTGTCAGCGGACATGTCACCGCTGACATCCGTCGCTCCATAGGTCCAGAGGACAATGGAGCATCCGTTCGGGTCCGCCTGAAAAACTGACAGGCGGACCCGAATGATCCGCTCGTGTGAAAGGGGCCTTAGGCCTCGTTCACATGGGACATAGTACAGCATCTGCTTATATGAAGCCATTTTTAGCTGTGCAGGTGTCCCATGAATCTCTGTTCAGGAAGTCACATTGATGTCAATAGGGACACAGTGGGTGCACGTCCCTAAACTCACACGGTTTGTGCCCGGGGCCGTGCACCCACAACCCTGTCGAATTGGGAACAGCAGCTGTGTTCAATGGGATGCACGGAACACCTGTACATCCCCGTACAGGTAAACACAGCCTTGCACAGGCATACACTGTAGTACGCCCTGTGTGAACGAGGCCTTAGGAGTAAAAAAAAAAAAACCTTCGGTCTCATTACCTTGAAGTAACCTGTTGCCTCAGGCAGCTGGCTTATCTCATTTTATGGCATAATAAAGAAATGCTGTAACCTTACTCAGCAGAGCAAAGTGACAGTGTCGCGTTTATCCAAGCATCCTTTGCATAAATTAATTAATTCATCGCGGTCCACGTAATCAGGTGCATGGCAGGGGGTGTCCCCTTTGCCTACATATTTTGTGCCAAAATGTGTCCCTCTTTCCCATCTCAGAAACTTTTGAGGTATGCTTTAACACACTCGAATATATACCAAGATTAATGAACCATGAAAAATGTACACAGTACATTCTCAGACACACAATAATAACTGCCTCCTACTCCATAAATAGGACAAAACAAAAACTCCTGTCATGCAGTGAACATATGCACCAAGGTTATGTCTGGTGTTTCTAAGCATAAATTTTAATCTACACAGTATTTGACGGAGGCCAATACTAACACAGGAGATCAAACAAAATCCTTGTTATTCTCAAGGTAGACTATGCGGTGTGACCTTCCAAACAAGTTTAGACACGTTTCTCTCTAAATCCAAAAAGTACAAAGCTTTCTGCATGTGAATGGAAATTAACAGTGCTAAATTAAAGTGACCTTTGCAGACCCTGATAAATAGACATAGGTATGTCTGGTCAAACAGTGCCTACTCTTCTATTCCCTTCTTCTAGTCTACTCTCTGGGGGGGGGGTGACTCTAAGACCAGGGGTAGGAAACCTTGGCACTCCAGCTGTGGTGAAACTACAAATCCCATCATGCCTCTGCCTCTGGGAGTCATGCCTGTGATTGTCAGGGTCTTGCAATGTCTCATGGGACTTGTAGTTTCATCACAGATGGAGGGCCGAGGTTGCCTACCCCGGTCTTAGACGCACCATATTACTAATCAATACTTTTATTTTTCTATGGATGATCACTTAACAACAGCCACCAAGCACCCAGGCAGGCCTCGCACCTTTGCAGTAAGCTGCAGTACATTTCAGCACGTCATGTGTTAAAATGTGTTCCTTTAACCACTTGCCGACCGCCGATCGGAGATTGACGGCGGCAAAGTGGCTCTGTAATGCAAAACGCCGTCATACGACGGCGGCTGCGATACAGAGATACTGTGAGCGCGCGCGCGCGCGCTCACTGTGTTCGGGGGGGGCCAGGGAGCGGGTGCGGTGGCTTCGATTGCCGCCGGCCACCCGCGATGCCCCCCCCGGAGCGAAAGAACGGAGGTCCGTGTAAGTAAACACGGACCTCCGCTCTGTGTGAGGGGGAAGGGAAGTGATCAAAGCCTTCCTGTACACGAAGGCTGTGACCACTTCCCTTCCCCAGCTAGGCAAGCCCCCCTACAGTAAGAACACGCCCAGGGAACACAGTTAACCCTTAGAGCGCCCCCTGCAGGTTAACCCCTTCACTGCCAATGGCATTTACACAGTAATCAGTGCATTTTTATAGCACTGATCGCTGTATAAATGCCAATGGTCCCAAAACAGTGTCAAAATGGTCCGACATGTCCGCCGCAATATCGCAGTACCGCTAAAAATCGCAGATCGCCGCCATTTTTAGTAAAAAATAAAAAAAAAATAAAAACCCCAAAAATGAATTCTCATCATCCGTAAACGCGACCACTTTTGCGCAAACCAATCAATAAACGCCGATTGCGATTTTTTTTATCGCAAATATGATGAAGAATATAAATCGGCCAAAAACGGTGAAAAAAAATGTTTTTTTATATTTTTTTTTTGGATTTGTATTTTAGCAAAAAGTAAGAAATTTGGGTTTTTTTGCAAAATTGTCGCTCTTCTTTTGTTTATAGCGGCGATCAGAAATGACGCAGAGGTGATCAAATACCACCAAAAGAAAGCTCTATTTGTGGGAAAAAAAGGACGCCAATTTCGTTTGGGTACAACGCCGCACGACCGCGCAATTGTCAGTTAAAGCGACGCAGCGCTGAATCGCAAAAAGGGCTCCGGTCCTAAAGCTGGAAATCCTTCCGGTCCTTAAGTGGTTAAGGCAACGTTTATTTTGAATGGGCTTCCAATGTACCTCACTGCACCTCCAACTGGACCTGAGCCCTTTTTTTTTTTGAAAACTATATTTCCAGAATCAGCTAAACATTGGCAGTATTCTCACAAAAGAAAAAACACAATGGGCACATACAAAGCTAAGTTCACCTTTTTTCAACTTCCAGTTACTTCTTTTGCAAAAATAAAACAGTTTTCCATTTATTCTACACACACTTAATTCACTCTCTTCATGGATGTTTAAAAACCCTGCTCGATTACTTCTGCCTTACTTCAGGTCATGACATAGGAAGAAGTTGACCAGCTGAGGGTAGATGATGCAGGGTGTGTGCTATTGCGATCAGCTGGTCAACTCCTTCCTGTGTCATGACCTAAAGTCTGTCCAGAGAGAAAGGCAGAAGTAATGGAGCAAGGTTTTTAAACATCCATAAAAACAGTGAGGTATGCATGAACAGAAAAATGGAAAGTGGTTTTATTTTTGCAAAAGAAGTATATTAAGTAGGGGAGCTGGAATTCAGAAAAAAAAAGTGAACAAAGGTGAACTTAGCCTTTAAGTCCCTCTCTACCAGTGACTTCAACCTTGTGTCCCTCTAAACACAATAATCGCTTTTTCAAGGTTGCCATCCCACAGTATGAAAACGAAAGCTGAAGCTTAGCTGAATAATCACTTACCTGTCATGAAGTATGTCCCATGATGTGTAGACAGGTGGATCCTGGAGAAAACTTCACTGCGGGGAGGCTGGTCCCCTTCTTTTCTCTCAACTTCCTGCACTGCAATGCTTTGGGTTTTCAGGAGCAGTAGTACGAATGGTCCAACAGGGACATACCCCCTCTTTCCCCCTCCTCTACTGAGAAAGGATCTTTCACCGATTACACTGTATGAAACCTGATCTATAAATTGGGAGAGTTTGATCAATAACAGGATTCTCTTCCCCAATCACAGATCATGATACATGTATTGTCAGTTCAGAGACTGGAAGAGGACAGGCATCTCTTCAGTGTCGATTTCTCCAGGATCAGGGTGCACAACATGAGATATCTTTCACTACAGGTCAGTGATGTGACTAAAGCTGTAGAGAATGTGTTTGTTTTTCGGCTAATCTTAAGTTTTAAAAGCAGGCCTTCATCATCCTGACCCACTTTATAGCATTGTCCACTTCCCTCCTCTCTCATAATCTGACATTTTTTGTTCTTGTCCCAACTCTTCTTCTATTTTCATCTAGGCAAAAATGACGTATGCATCACCCGCAACCTCCTGGGATAGCCACATAATGCATCCCAGGAGGCCGTAGCTATTCTACCAGGCATGTCATCAGAAGGCCTTCTGTCTCTTACTTATTTTTTCAGTAAGAGACACATAGGGGTTTATTTACTAAAGGCAAATCCACTTTGCTCTACTAATGCTCCACAAGTGCACTGCTAATGCTCCACAAGCGCACTGCTAGTGCTCCACAAGCCCACTGCTAGTGCTCCACAAGCCCACTGCTAGTGCTCCACAAGCCCACTGCTAGTGCTCCACAAGCCCACTGCTAGTGCTCCACAAGTGTACTGCTAGTGCTCCACGAGTGCATTGCTAGTGCTCCACAAGTGCATTGCTAGTGCTCCACAAGTGTACTGCTAGTGCTCCACAAGTGCATTGCTAGTGCTCCACAAGTGCATTGCTAGTGCTCCACAAGTGTACTGCTAGTGCTCCACAAGCCCATTGCTAGTGCTCCACAAGTGTACTGCTAGTGCTCCACAAGTGCACTGCTAGTGCTCCACAAGTGCACTGCTAGTGCTCCACAAGTGCATTGCTAGTGCTCCACAAGTGCACTGCTAGTGCTCCACAAGTGCACTGCTAGTGCTCCACAAGTGCATTGCTAGTGCTCCACAAGTGCATTGCTAGTGCTCCACAAGTGTACTGCTAGTGCTCCACAAGACCATTGCTAGTGCTCCACAAGTGTACTGCTAGTGCTCCACAAGTGCACTGCTAATGCTCCACAAGTGCATTGCTAGTGCTCCACAAGTGCACTGCTAATGCTCCACAAGTGTACTGCTAGTGCTCCACAAGTGCACTGCTAGTGCTCCACAAGTGCACTGCTAATGCTCCACAAGTGCACTGCTAGTGCTCCACAAGTGCACTGCTAGTGCTCCACAAGTGCACTGCTAGTGCTCCACAAGTGCACTGCTAGTGCTCCACAAGTGCACTGCTAGTGCTCCACAAGTGTACTGCTAGTGCTCCACAAGTGCACTGCTAGTGCTCCACAAGTGCATTGCTAGTGCTCCACAAGTGCACTTGGAAGTACAGTCGCTGTAGATCTGAGGGAAAGATCTGAAATGAGGGGAAGCTCTGCTGATTTTATCATTCAATCATGTACAAGCAAAAATGCTGTTTTTTTATTTTCCTTGCATGTCGGCCTCAGATCTACAGCGACTGCACTTCCAAGTGCACTTGTGGAGCACTAGCAGTGCACTTGTGGAGCAAAGTGGATTTGCCTTTAGTAAATAAACCCCATAGTGGTGCATGCGTGTCATCAGGAGGCCAGCTGCAAGAGTTTTCAGAAAAGGGAGCCAATGGCACTGCCCTGCAGTCTCAACCAGTGAGGAGGGGAGTACTGGGCAGCCGAGACACTCCAGCAACAACACTGGACCTAGAGAGACCTCAGGTAAGTATTAGGGGGGCTGCTGCACACAGAAGGCTTTTTATCTTAATGCATAGAATGTATTAAGATAAAAAAAACCTTCTGCCTTCACAATCACGTTAAAAATATACAGCACTTGTTTACACACCTGTGTGTACAGGCACATTGTAAACAATGTATTTTAGATCAGTAAGAGCTCTTTCACACGAGCGGATCATTCGGGTCCGCCTGTCAGTTTTTCAGGCGGACCCGAACATACGCTCCATTGTCCTCTATGGAGCGACGGATGTCAGCGGTGACATGTCCGCTGACATCCAATCCACTCCGATCCACCAAAAACAGACAGATGGAAACCCTATTTTCTATCCGCCTGGCGGATCGGATCGGATGAACACGGACAGACGGTCATTGTTCATCCGATCTCCATAGAGAATGGAGCTCTAACAGGTCAGTCTCTGTACGGAGTCAAAACGGACTCCGCTCGTGTGAAAAGGGCCTAAAAAAAAATGCTGTACTGAGCTCTTTCAATCTGCAGTGTGCAAGAGGCCTTAGATGTTGGGTAAATAATGTAAAGGCATCTGGTCATGTGACCTGCCACCAAGGCAAAATGGAGAGCTATTTCTGCAGCTATTTCAAGCCATTACCTTTTAAACCTCATACACACAGGCGTTTACAGCGACGTTTTTTAGTATTTTTTACAGCTCTCCATGTTATTCAATGGCCCCATAAATACGCCAACGTTTTTGAGCTGTAGATGGCTTTAGTGAGCTGAAAGTACAACCCATGGCCAGCGCGTTCCGAGGCTATAACGCTTTGGCGTTTGACGCCGACGCGGCAAAACGCTCATCAACCGGTGTTTTCAGGTGAAAAAATTGCAGAGGAATGTTTTTTTTTTTTTTTAAAACGCCTATTGGTGCTGACGCTCACTAACGCGTATTAACGATCATGAACGCCGATACAAAACACCGAAAAAAAATGCAAATTTTTCCCTGACGTCGGGCCCGATGTTTTGCTTATTTTTTTTAATACGCCCGTGTGCATGAGGCCTTATATTTTGAGAATATGTCATGGGCAGGATAGTAATGGTGGAGGTAATTTATGAATATATATTTAATCTGGGTTTGTTCACACTATGTGCAGTGATGTGTAGTTTTCCACCCAGAATCAACGCAGGTGAATGCGGGAGCAAAAAGAAAAAAATGGTTTTCTGTGAAGGGGCAGAATTCTTCCCAGTGACATCAATGATGGGGCACAATACCTCCCAATGACATCAATGATGGGGCACAATACCTCCCAATGGCATCAATGATGGGGCACGATACCTCCCAATGACACCAACAATGGGGCCCAATGACACCAACAATGGGGCCCAATGACACCAACAATGTCCCCCAATGACATCAACAATGGGGCGATATTTCTACCACTGACACCAAAGATGGGCATGGTTTATTCCCACTTCAAGACCTTTTCTACTCCCAAAGCCCACAGTCTGGCCCCCCTTAAGTCTGAAGGACGGTAAACTGGCCCTTTGTTTAGAAAGTGTGGAGACCCCTGTTCTATGTTAATGGGCATAATAACAAATGAAAATGCACAGAAAAATGGCCCTTTTTTTTTCAACTGCTGTGCTACTTACTGCAGGGATCTAAACAAATAAATTGAATAACATTTGTTCTTAGGACACATGCATTGTTTTGCATTAAACAATGGAGGTGTGAATGGGGCTCAAATATTTTTGGCCTTTATGGAGAACAAGTTCACTTGAAGAATCCCCTTCATTGATATATTGCGCTTGAAGTGGACTACTGTTTTAAAAAGGTATAGTTGATACCCAACAGCTGCACTGCACAGAGGTCCATTCAATAGGAGCATGCAAAGTGATATCCAATCTCTTATCACACATCAAAAAACTGTACACCAAGCTTACAAATACTATTCATTTATCTTACTGTAACATATGGTAATGTAACTGCATCAACTTTATTCATTTATTCAACCAACTTAAAAACTACAAGTTTTCTTAGGTGAAAAGCAATGGGGTCGCCACTTTCACACCAATCAACAGTGTCTTTAACATTGGAGTCTATGGGAGGGAGACACCCGGTTTGGGGACACCGTTCTCCTGAACCATAGGCGATAAAAATACTAAACTTGGGTCACATGGAGAGGGCCCCCGGACAACAACGGGCCCAAATTTGGGGGCTCCAGCACCTATGGTTCAGCTGTACTGGGTCCCCAAATTGACCAGTCATTGACCGGCAATTGTCGGGTGAATTTCGGAGTTAACATTGGAGTCTATGGGAGGGGGTCTACCAATCTGGGGACACCGTTCTCCCAAACCATAGGTGCTAAATATACCAAACTTGGGTCACATGGAGAGGATCCCCTTGACCACAACTAGTCAAAATTTGGGACCTCCAGCAGCTATGGTTCGGTGCAAGGTCTTATTTCAAGCATCGGGTGAGGCTGTGCTGCCTGAGCACATTTTTTTAACCCCTTGGATCCCACACTAGCATGCATTGCACACTTCACTTCACTTGAATGGGTCATGCTTGGCAGGCTACACCTGGTAAGTGTGACAGGGTGAATAATTCCTACTGCGGCATGTGTACACCCCTGGCCAGTGGTCAGATGTGATGGGATGGCCAGTGGGCGGGCCCTGGGGAATGATGGTGGTCAGACGGGGGGCCCAGGTCTAAAGCTATGTAAGGGGCCCAAAAATTTCTGATGGCTGCCCTGAGTCCACCACTATCATTATCAGACAGCCAGATCCTAACAATGATATGCAGTCAATGCTTGACCAAGGCTCAAGCAGATCAGCAGTACTGAGCAGCAAAGATGGATCAAAATTTGGCCAGTTCTTTGAATCATGTGACTCGTTTACAGGTTGATATTATTACGGGCTGTCGTTGTGCCTGCTGTCGCCCCTGCTGTTAGCCCTTGCTGTAGAACCATTGGCTGCTGTATTAAGGGCAGATGGGGATGGTCATGGGCTTTAGGATAAATACTTTGGAAGAAAAGACCTCTTTATATGCTGATGATATGCTTTTATACTTGGCAGTTGCAGAGTGGTCCTTAATCACAGCATTGAATATAATCCCACAATTTGGTGTTTATTCTAGGTTGAAAGCTAATTGGAATAAGTCAACAGTTTTCCTCTTTGATCCTATGTTCAATCCTAGGATGCCTCCGGATGTCCCATTACAAGTGGTTCATAAATTCAGGTATCTAGGAGTTGAGATTCAGCTGCCAGTGAATACTTATACCTCCAATAATCTCTCCCCTTTAATAACAAGACCTGGCCCAAGCTGCCTCTCAATGTTATAGGTCGAATCAACATATTTAAAATGATATACAGTATCTCAGAAAAGTGAGTACACCCCTCACATTTTTGTAAATATTTTATTATATCTTTTCTTGTGATATCAATGTTTAAGGCATCATGGGATATGACATAACTTCAAGTGATGGTGGCTGAAGTACAAGCAAACAAGTACAATATTCATCAGGTTTTGTTCTTTTACCGGTAATTTCAGCTTTATACTGTATGCTCCAATACTAACTGGTTGGAATAGCTATAAAAATACTCAGGCTCATGTGTACTCATTTATTAACATATACGAATGTGCAAACTAAGTATATGCTTTGATATTATGTAACCGAATGTACTTATACCTATATCCTGATTTGTGCTTTGTACATTGTGGATGCTGTTGTGTTTTGTGAAACATTAATAAAATTTACCCTTAAAAAAAAATGGCCAGTTTAGCAGGGGCCAGCCAAATTTTGATCCATCTACCAAACAGGATTGTTGTAAAACAGTCAATCGTTCAGAGCCTGCACCGCTGATTAGTGTATTCTGACTGCAGAAGAGTCCCCACTGTCAAAATACAATAGAACAGTGGGAGGATTCCTCTATCTAACTCACTTATGTAGATGGGGGAATCCGTTCGGTGGGCTGATAGAAAAAACATTCATAAGTAATATATTTTGTTGAAGGCTTGCATTATTTTACACACTGTGGTAGATCTATTATCACTGGGTTAATGCTGTAACATTGCTTTACTTTTTGTAAATGTCTGGATGAGCTGAGATATGGAATTTGTTTTTTTATTCTTTTTGAACATGTACTCTTTTTTCGTATTTTACACTGTGGTTTACGGTTTGCACTTTATGGCTCAGCAAAAAACGTAATATAAATGATTGAAAAGCAAAAAAAGATCCATGTATGGCCAGCCTTAAGCCTCGTACACGCGGTTCGACGGTCGTACGACTGAACGGACCAAATCGTATGTTGGCTGTTGTATCTAGCATACTGACATGCACTACACGATCGTACGACCAAGCTGAACGCAGTGTCGTTTTATGAACGTATAAAGAGAATGTTTAGGTGCATGTAATTAAGTGTCTGGCCGTTCCTGACTTCTGAGCATGCGTGTTTTGCACAATACAACTTGTTGGATTTACTTCTCTGTACACAGGATACAACGGTCGTATCACCGCTTGTTGGTACTACCAAGTTTTCTAGTTTGCTCATACAACTTCTGTTGTACAACCGTCGTACGTCCGCTGTTCTAATCGCGCGTATTAACGATCGATTTTGCATACAACGGTCGTTCGTACGACCTGTTGTATGTGACCGTCAACCCGTGTGTACGAGGCATAAGAGCTGAAGAGCAGGCAGTTGAGCAGCGGTTTTACCACCCACCTAAACAAGAATATGCAACCACTTAGGGCTGCACATATGCAACGGCCACAAGGCTCTATTTTAAACCTCCTGTCCCATTTTGCAAGTAGTACTGCCACTGAAAGTAGCCCATTCAAGTGAATGGGACTGCGCTGCAACCGCATGCAATGCACACAGTTGAGGAACAATGAGTCAACATTTTCATGCCTCCTCACCGCCCTGTCAAAACGCATTTGAAAATCCATCCATGGCAGAGGGCTTATCAGTGGGGCAGCAAAGGCTGCCGCACATGAGAACGATCTACAAAAAAAAAAAAAAAAAAAGGTTTGTATATGTGCTCATTGGACAGAGGTGGAGGAGCACCATTTACAGTATGTTCCACAGAGAATAACTCTATTCTAACGTGGTTTACGGCTGTCTCAACTAGTTGCTTCAAATAGTTTCCAGACTTTTATTTAAAGTGGAGTTCCACCCTTTTAAAAAAGTCAGCAGCTAAAAAAAGCTGCTGACTTTTAACAATCAGACACTCACCTGTCCCAGGGTCCAGCAATGCGGCCGCCCGCTGCCTCACTCCTCCTCCCTCCTCCGTGCGGCGCCGGCATTGCAACTGTGGGTGCCCGGCTTTGGCTTCAAAGCGTGCACTAGGCATGTGTGAGCCATGCTGCGGGGCTGTGAATGGCTCAGCAATCTTCTGGGACCTGTGACGCATTCCATTAGATCGCCGGGAGGGAGGGGGGACAGGTGAACTTCCTTCCAGTTCCGTGGCACCAGGAGAGAAAGTGGGAGCTGGGACCCTGGGAAAACAGCCCCCCCCCCCCAAAAAAAAATGACATGCCAATTGTGGCATGTCAGGGGGTCACCTGCGCTTAAAGCGGAAGTTCCACTTTTGGGTGGAACTCCGATTTAAATACTGAATAACTGGCACTAACTTACAATGCACATAAAATTACTCTAAACTGTTAAAAGAAAAGAAAATCAAAAAGGAAAGAGTTATTGAGGCTGTTAAATGATTTACAGCTTCCAGCTCATAACTTCAACAGGGGGGTGAAGGACCAAGTGAAACCTTATCAGTGATCAACAGTGTTGAGACAAACTGGGAGAGGAGGGGAGATTTGGTTGCTGTCACTGATTACGATTCTGTTTTTCCAAGTATCTATGGTAGCACCTTCCCTAACAATTGGTTCGTCTCATAAGTGCTGAGACAGTGGACTAGACTGAGACAAAGAGACCAGAACACACTGGCTGCCAGCACTGATCGAAAACTGGTTGGATGCTGGTTTTCCAGCATGCTCGTTCAATGGAAACTGGTCATGAGGTCAGCTTCTGAAAGACCGGCAGCTGTACACATGGGCCAAATGTCGGATGCTTTCTACTGTACCAACTGATTTCGGCCAATATTCAGCTTGTGTGTACCCAGCATACCTCTCAGATCACCAAAACATTAAGTCTAATCAGTCTGTAGGAGATATGTATTAGGGGGACTCTGAGATATCACATGAAATCTGCAGAGGATATAGGGCAGCACTGAATTTTTGACAAGACCAACTCTTTTTACTCATCAAAAAGATATACAAAATGCTTCCTGTGTTTTAATTAATAAATCAAAAGAGCAAATAAGGAAAGATCATTTTTAGGGTTTACATACATTTTAAAGTTCTCTGCTCTCTGGTTAAGTTTAAGAGGTTCTTCAGTCTGAAAAAAAAAAACAAAAAAAAAAAAAACTAGGTACCACTCCCTCGCCCTCTACCCCCCCCCCCCCTCAAACAAGTAGATACATGTCAAGTTGTGCATTTGGGGGCTAAAAACATGCACGCATTATAGATTATAGGAGCAGAACAGCTAGGGAGTCCATTGTGGAGAAGGATCTGCGTGTTCTGGCTAGGGATGCATCAAAATTTCAGCCGTCGGAAATTAATCGGTATTTTCGGCCAAAATCTGTGTTTTCGGTATCAGCCCAAAGAAAAAAATGGGCTGATACCGAAAAGGGGGGCAGGGTCCGCCCCAGGTACCGTGGATGTGGGAGATGAGTAGATTCACAATGCACAGAGTGCGCTGCTTGTACGAGCCGCTCTGTGCATGAAACTGTCAGCTAATTACACTGGAATGCAGAGAGAGAGAGCTGTCAGATTTTCAAGTTGATGTCGGGAGGTGGGCGGGACCAAACAGCTATCAAACGCCAGCCAATGGGAAAGGAGCTGGACGGGTATTAGCTGTTCGGTCCCGCCCACCTCCGATCTCAGCGTGAAAATCTGACAGCTCTCTCTCTCTCTCTTTGCATTCCAGTGTAATTAGCTGACGGTTTCATGCACTAATCCCTTCTGCCAACCAGTGCCACATGCCAGTGCCACCTGCCAGGTACCATCCAGGGCCACCTGTCAGTGCCAATCAGTGCCATCTGCCAGTACCATCCAGTGCTGCCTGTCAGTGAGAATCAGTACCACATGTCAGTGCCACCTGCCAGTACCATCCAGTGCCACATGTCAGTGACAGTGTCACCTGCCAGTGCCACCTGCCAGTATCATACAGTGTCGCCTGTCAGTGCCAACCAGTGCCACCTGCCAGTACCAATCAGTGTCACCAATCAGTGCTGCCTATCAGTGCCACCTATCAGCGCCAATCAGTGCCGCCTATCAGCGCCCAAGCACAGGTAGGCTGCATATGACAGTTGTATATAAAAATATAAATATTTTTTAAAAACTGTAATTTTCAGTTTCAGTTTTCGGCTTAGTGCATTTTCGGTTTCGGTACCAAAATTTCCCATTCGGTGCACCACTTCTTCTACATATAAACATACTCATTTACCCCCATACATGTGCACCCTGTGCAGAAAATAAGCAATAAAAACAAGACACCAAAGATGACATTTGTGAAAAAACTATATGGGTATCTAAATGATTAATAGTAAAAAAATTCCGTCCACTTTGATACGGACTATTTTTGGACTATTAATCATTTAGATATCCATATATAAGTTTTTTCACAAATGTCATCTTTGGTGTCTTGTTTTTATTGCTTATTTTCTGCACAGGGTGCACATGTATGGGGGTAAATGACATACTCACCATATTGGTTATAGACACAAGCGCAAGTATATTTATATGTATATACTGGCATTCAGTGGAGAATCCCCACTCTATATCTTGCAGCTGTGTCCTAGATGCCTTTATAAGGGATAGCGCGGTCTTTTATGTATTTTATTAGCACCACTAGTTCTGGCAGATCATAAACTTGAAGCAGAGTTCCACCCAAAAGTTAAAACTTCCACTTTAAGTTTTGGTGACCCCCTGACATGCCATAATTGGCATGTCATTTTTTTTTTTGGAGGGGGCCAGAGACCCTGTTTTCCCAGGGTCCCATGTCCCACTTCCTCTCCTGGTGCCACGGAGCCAGAAAGGAAGTTCACCTCTCCCCCCTCCCTCCCGGCGATCTTCTGGGACACGTCACAGGTCCCAGGAGATACACCGGCCATTCACAGTGCGCAGCGCACGCCTGGCTTTAAAGCCAAAGCCGAGCGCCCACACTTGTGTTGCCGACGCCACACGGAGGAGGGGGAGAAGAGCGAAGCGCCGGGCGGCTGCTTCGCTGGACCGTGGTACAGGTGAGTGTCTGATTATTTAAAGTCAGCAGCTACACTTTTTATAGCTGCTGACTGTTAAAGTGGTTGTCAACCTGTGACAACCACTTTAACCTATAGGTAAGCCAATAATAAATCTTACCTGTAGGTGCCCTGCATATCTCCCAAACTAGCACGGTTTAGGAGATATACAGTGTACTAGATATGCCAATGCCATTTTCGCACATGCGCAGTCAGAGGCGTAACTAGAGCCTTCAGGGCCCCGGTGCAAGAAATTATGAAGGGCCCCCTGACCCCTGGCCAGGGCCCTTCCCTCTTCCCACTTATCCTGTGGCCCTTTACTCCCATTGTGGGTCCCTTTATTACGGTACTGCAGTGGGGCCCTTTCACAAGTTCTGCAGCAGGCCCCAGGTGGACCAGGGAAGCACACAGGGGCCCTGGGAACAGCAGAAGACAAGTAAACTGGATAGAGGAAAATGGAGGAGATTGGGTCCTCTAAATGCCACCCCCGCCATCCCTCCTATTCAGGTGTACAAGGGAGGCACATGGGCCCCCTGGACCATGGGGCCCGGTTGCAATTGCAACCCCTGCAACCCCTATCGTTACGCCCCTGTGCGCAGTGAAGAAACAGCCTCCGTGCCATTTCTTCACTGTGATCGTGCCGTGACTGGCAGCTCCCGCACGCATGCGCAGGAGTGATGTCACAGAGCCGGAGATCGCGGCCCCGGAAGGAAGAGGGGCTGAAGATGGACGCTGCCTGCACAGGGAACACCGCTGGACGTCGCAGGCTTCATTTTCAGGCAAGTGACACATAATGGGCTACTATGAGATGCATGAGAGTAGCCCATTATGCTTCTACTTTGCAGGGGAATACAGAGGAAGTAAACCCCATCAGGGTTTACTTCCTCTTTAATAGGGTGGAACTCCACTTTAATAGCATGCAATGTCAAGTTGGAGTTTCTAAAGTGAGCAAAGTCCTTTCTTCTATTAAGAGATATACTGTAGCCTCCAGAGAGAGAAACATAATTTGCCCCTGTACAAATCATTAGTAAGACCTCATCTTGAATATGCAGTTCAGTTTTGGGCACCAGTTCACAAAAAGGATATCAGGGAACTGGAGAAAGTGCAAAGAAGGGCACCCAAACTGATAAGAAGCATGGAGGAGCTCAGCTATGAGGAACGATTAGAGGAACTGAATTTCTTCTCTCTTGAGAACAGGAAAATAAGGGGGGATATGACCAATATGTATAAATACATAAGTGGTCCATATAGTGAACTTAGTGTTGAATTATTCACTTTCAGGTCATTGCAGAGCATAGAAGGGCACTCTTTATGTCTAGAGGAAAACGGATTTAACCTCTACATACAAAAAAGTTTCTTCACAGTAAGAGCCGCGAAAATGTAGACTCCCTCCACCCAGCTCAGTAGATTGTTTTAAAACGAGCTGGATGCATTCTTATATGCACAAAATATAACTGGATACTAACACGTATAAGTAAGAACACCAGAGGTAATTGATCCCAGGGAATATCGGATTGACCGGGGGATCAGGAAGGATTTTTCCCCCTCTGAAGCAAATTGGATCGTACTTTATTGGGATTTACCTTCTTCAGGATCAACTGTGGGTATAGGATTGCGTATATGGAGGGTTTCCATTTTTTTCCATTGGTTAAGCTAGATAGTCATTTTCAGCCTGACTAATAGGGTTGCCACCTGTCCAGGATTCACCTGGACAGTTCGGGTTTGGAATAATGCGTCCAGGTTTCAGACTGCCTGAAACACAGACACATTATTCATACTGGACTATGACTTCTCAGCAGGATTGCTGGCTGCAGTTGTCTAAGCTGAGAGTGTTTGTTACACTCTCTTTCACACTGCCCAAAGCCAGCACTAACAATCCCCCCAAACACACACAGAGACGGGAGAGGAGAGAGAGCTCAATCTGCACCTCTTCCTTCCGCCCCTACCCCTCTATGTTTGCCCACACACCAATCCCCGGTGCTGTACCTCAGAAAAGAAAAGTGGGGGCCAGAAATTTGAAGACCAGCAGCCTCAGATACATCTGGATGAGAGGTGGTGAGTGAGCTCACCATCCGTCCCTGTCTGTGACTGAGGTCTCCCCCCTTCTCTCTCCTGCCTTTGAGTGAGTACACTAAGGTAAATCGGGGATTCTCAGAGCTCCCCTTACATCAGAGTCCTCTCGGTACAAAGTTCTCAATGTTCCCCCTTAAACCAGGGTTCCCAGAGCATCCCTTATGTTAGAGTCCCCAGAGTTCTCCTTTACATCAGAGTCTGCAGAGTCTCCCTTACAGTGAAAGGGAACTCTGCGAGTTCAGGTGTAAAAGGGGAACTCTGTGGATTCAGATGTAAAGGGGGATGCTTGTTATTAACTTCATAGGATTAGAAATGTTATTTCGCAAGATATGTGTATAGTTTATACTATAAAAAGAAATTGCTGTGCGCCGCTAAAGTGTTTGGGTTTGACTTGAAGAAAAGGTGGCAACCCTACTGACTAATGATGTATTTATGGAACACAAACTACTTTAGCACTACAATGGGTCTCTCCAATTTTATTATATCAAGGTGTAAAGATACAAAGATCAAAGACTGGAAAAGTAAACTCTCTGGGCATTTCAGTACTCTGACTAGTTACAGCTTTCAATCATTTGAAAACACTTTTTTTTTTATTTATTTGTATTGCATGCAGAACACAAAAATGTGACTAATGCAATAGTTAATCAAATACCATATTGACCCATGAACATGAAAGGAAGAATGCAAACCTTGGTAACCTTTATCTTACACCTTTATGTTCTATTATTAGCTCCATTCTCAGAAAACCTTAAGCCAAGTGCACTTTGCTCTGTGCCACACAGCAGAATTGTAAATACCTACTGTAATAAATCCAGACAGTTTATGTAGTATGCAATTTTTCAGAGCAAAATTTTCTAACAAGATTCAAATTCGATCATAAAACAGCCAAATACATCACAATTCAATTTTTAATATACACATAGTATAACGTGTGTAATCATTTTCAATTTCAGACCCTGTTCACATTATCATGTAGTGGGAATGAGCAGTCCCGCAATGCGATTCTGCATGTCACAAAGGGTAGCCTATTCACTTGAATGGGCTGCCCTATGTGAGTTTGTCGCCCAAAAAAGAAGTTTGTGCTCCTTTTAGGGTAACAAGCTTCGCACAATTTTTAAAGGAGCGTTTTGCCGCGGTTGCTGCACAATCCTGTTACGTGGCAAAATCACATTGCGTTTAAAAGATAATGGCATCCAAAGACGATCAGTGCATTTTGCTGTGATTGCCACATGATTTGGGATCGTGGGAAAAAAAAAAAAAAAAAAATCACAGCGATTCTATCCGCTATCCCAAATCGCGAAGTGTGAATGGAGCAAAATTGCAGTGGAATTGCAGGACCATGCACATTTTGGTGCCATTATCATTGAATGGCACTCCAAATACGATGTGATTCTGCCGCAATTGTTGTGCGACAGGATCATGCAGCAATCAGGGCACAATGGTAAATAGAAAGGAGGTTATATACCGTGCTAAGTGTAAATAAGAAGGGTAGCTGCCACACAACAAAAACAAACAATTTGTGTTCACATAAAGGCTCCATGCACACTGTATCTCAAAAACGACCGTTTTTGGTCGTTTTGGCTTTTTTTTTTTAACAGCCCAAAAATGCCACTTTATTTTATCCTATGTGTCCATGCACAAATGGTCGTTTATTGTCTTTAATCAGCAGTGGCGTTTTTGGGCTGTTATCTGAACACCCTGAATTGGTGTTCAAAAGTCGTTCTCCTGACCACAAAAAACGCCAGACGCCGGTAAACGCCGGTATATCGGCGTCTGGCGTTTTTTGCAGTCAATGGAAGCCAATGAAGAAAAAACGCCCAAAAACGCTGCTAAACGCCGGCGTTTATCCGCGTCTGGCGTTTTTTGCAGTCCTCAATGGAAGCCAATGAAGTAAAAAAAAAAAAAGACACCGAAAAACGCCGCTAAACGCTGCTTACAAAACACTGCAAATAGAACGTTTTGTGAGCAGCGTCTCCTGCCCGACGCTGAAAGAGCCCTATAGCATCCAGTGTGCATGGAGCCGCAAATGGCCGCAGACCGCAAAAAACACCAGTCCTCTTGCTGAAAACTTGTGGTTAAGTCCCACAAGTCTATTGTCGGGTTTTTGCGGTGACGACTAATTTCTGTTATTTGCTGGTAAACACGTACCTGTGTATCCTATTTTATTT
>BLSH010197618.1:238378-251143 GCA_018402905.1 Glandirana rugosa
AGTGTCATTGTTAGTTCGTTTAGTTTCCGTGGGGCCGCATATTTGCATACCTCCCTTTGTGCTAGAAGCACGCCGCACATCGCACTCCCAGCACAGTGACCAGGGTCTCACCAAGAGACTAATGATTGGTCCAATTCCAGGTCACCTGATCTCTGTGATAGCCTTTGATTTGCTTGATTGTTACTGTGAAGCTCTGTCTCTGTGAATAGATGAGAAAGATACATTGTATCTTTCCCTGTCCTTGCAGAGATAGAAAAAAAATACCTAGATCAAGGTTTGATCTAGGTCAATGCCAGGGTTAGTGTCAAGGTCAAAGGTCAATGTCAGGGTCAGTATTTTTTGGACCTTTTTTTTTTTTAATTAGTATGTCAGTGTGTTTTAGGTAGGATTAAAAAAAAAAAAAAAAAAAGCAAGATGTGCACTATGGTTTCTGGGCTGTACCACGGTTACATAAACTACTATTATACACAAGTGTGGTAACACTGTGATCACCAGGAACAGGAGAATCTGTTTTGGGTTGTTCTTTGGTGGTAGGTTATGGTAGCAGCAAAAAAATATTTTTTTTACTATTTTGGGCCAATTTTCCTTTGATAGTAAAATTAAAAAAAAAAAATTACCACCAAAAGAAAGCCCAATTTATCCTAAAAAAAACATGGTGTAATCCCCTTGGATGCACAAAGTAGTTGTGATGATATGTACGGTTTCACTAACACATGTCAATGTTGCAAAATTGGGCATAGGCATTAAGATTTGTTTTACTCTTAGGTGCAAAGGGGTTAAACTACATCAACTGTGTATTATTTCAGTTATGGCAAGTTTTAGTTCAGTATTTTAGTTCACATTTGGGCTAATTACGGAATAAGCTTTTCCTTTTTTACATGTTGAAATAGTGAACAGTTTACAGTAACTTTCTGTTCTTAACTTCATTAAGTTTTACTTTAACAAAGGTTTGCTTGCATTCCCAATATTAGTTTTCAAAACTGTGTATTGAATTTAATGCTATATATGCCCGTTTTATTTTATTTTTTTTGGGGGGGGGGGGGTTGGCACAATGAACACAAGCGGCCATGCGCTCTGCAATGCTGCCATTCATAGAATGCCCTGTATTTTTTTTTATCCAATGACTACAAGCCTTTCTCTGACTGGACGAGGTGGAGACTTGCCTAGTGTGTGACCCACTGTGGTTAGTATACAGAGGAGAAGCCTCAGATGATTGTGGCGATCCCTTTAGTGGGGCCAACTACTACAGGGATTGTCAGCTTCCCCAGAACACCCTCAGTGTTACATATATACTTACACTGGTCCAAGCTGAACCAATGTAAGTTTGCAATAAAGATCTTATTTGGGAGTTTAGCTGTAAAGTAGAACTAAATGCAAAACTTTTTTTTCCCCATTTGGGGCTAAGGGATTGCAAAGAAGTGAAAATTCTAACCCCGTAAGGTTAATTTTTTCCATCCATGTCCCACTAGTAGGATTTCCCTTGACTCCCTGTACCATAACCAAAAACAGGAAGTGAGAGAAATCCCAATGTTAGGGAATCTCTGATTGTCACCAGAACTAGTGTCTCCATTGGAAGATATCCCCCACTATTCCTATTTTGGGGACAAACCAAAAGTTGGGATTTTCTTTTACCTTCACTTTCAATGATAACGGTAAACAGGACAAATAGAGAGGATGAATCTCCTTACTTAATGGGGGCACAGACAGCAATAAAAACCCAACAGGTATTCGATTCTACCTCCCTCTTCTGAAAAAAAAACCCTAAATATATAAAAAAAGTTTTGCCTTTAGTTACACATTACATTTTAAAAACAAAGACCTGGAACTAGCGATGCTTCTGCCATTCTAAGGATTGACATTTGCTAGATTTTCTGTACAATGCACATACATCAGTAAAACCTTGGACTGAAAGTAACTTGGTTTGAGAGTGTTTTGCAAGACAAGCAACATTTTATTATAAATTTTGACCTAATAAACGATGTCTTGATATACAAGTAGAGTAATGTCACAACTTAGTATAAAAGAGAAGAGAGGCGCCTCTAAGGCTTGGTTCACACTACAGCGACTTGGGATCCGAGTTGTGCCACCCCAAGTCGCCCCAAGTTGCTTGACATAAGAAATCCCATTGAAGTGAATGTGAGCCGTCTTAATGTACACTACTGAAGTCGCTCCGACTTCAAAAAAGGTTCCTGTACTACTTCAAGGCGATTTCTATCCCACTTGTGCCCATAGAATTCAATGGAAGTCACCTCCAAGTTGGATCACCATCTATATTGAAACGACTTTACAGAAAAAAGAAAATAATTTACCCAGTTACTCCCCACGATTAACCCAGGCAACCCCCTCCCTCCCTTCTCTGATTGGCCACAGGCAAAGTCGCCTGGCATAGAGGTCGCTTTAAGTCGCGTTGTAAGTCGTCCAAAGTCACGCTGAAGTTTCGTTCAAATTGCCTAGCAGAGTTGCACCTGAAGTTGGATTGCCCCTTTGTGAACCGGCCTTTAGTGTAGCAATATGGTCATATTTATTGAAGGTACAACATTTAGAAACTCACATGGCTGATGATTAAAACAGGTACATCTAAGTATGTAGGCATCCGGGGTAAAGCTATCCACATAGGCCGTCCTCCGCACCACCATCAATGTCACCCCTTCCACGCTGCACTCCACAAGCGCTCCAAGCCTCGCTTTCAGATCGCTCTACTGCAGGGTAGTCTTCCCGGTCACGATTGCAGACTGACAGCAGTGAGAGCTGGCCATGCGGAGGACGGTCTATGTGGACAGCTTTACCCTGGATGCCTGCATACTTAGATGTACCTCTTTTAATCATCAACCATGTGAGTTGCTAAATATTGTGCCGTCATTAAAACCCCTTTCACACCAGGGCCGCCCGAGCGTTAGTGGTAAAACACCGCTAATTTGCGGCGCTTTACCGCTCGTTATAGCGGCGCCGCTATTCGGGCAGCAGCGGTGCACTTTTATCCCCCCGCAAGGGGTTAAACAGGGGTTAAAAGTGCCAGTTAGCGGGGCTTCCGAAGTGGTGTTCAGCACTTCGGGAGCGCTGCCCCATTGTTTTCAATGTGCAGGGCCGGTAGAGGAGCGGTGAATACACCGCTCCCACAGCGCCGCAAAGATGAGGCTTGCAGGACTTTTTTTACTGTCCCGCAAGCGCACCGCCCCAGTGTGAAAGCACTCAGGCTTTCGCACTGGGGTGTATTGGTTGGGAGTTTTTCAGGCGCTTTTCAGTTGCTGTTTTTAGCGCAAAAGCACCTGAAAAACGTTCTGGTGTGAAAGGGGGCTATATGTAACCATATTGCTACACTTAGAGGCGCCTCTCTTCTCTTTTTTTTTTTTTTTTTCTTCCAATAATTTTTATTGAATTTTCAAGAAAATACAGAAAACAATGGTACAGTCAAATACAAAATGAGGTAAAATACAAAGCTTATATCGCTGAATCAATCAGGAGTACATAACTATTTTAGATGTTTCACTAGATATCAGATATTGGTTATAAGATTATTACTATTGAAGTGGCCGGTGCGTCCCCTCCCACCTCTAGACACCCCAAGGGGAACATGCTGTGTCCTGTGGTGGAAGGCGACGCATCCAGCACACCCATTTATTTATTATTAGTTGTTTTGTATGAAAACAAAATACCTTGGAGTACTCATCCAAGTCAGCCTGTACGTAGGTCCATTGCCGCAGGCTACACGGAATTGGAGAAGTGTTGCTCCTGGATTTTTATCCCTTAGAAGCATCACTGTCAACAACTGAGTATTTACTTATAGTATCCCTCGTATTAACAGGGTGAGGGATTTTAGATGAGTTAGTGAGAGTGTGGTCATTTAGGCACTCAGTATCGCAAGGAAGCAAACTGGTTAGGTTTTGTGTGTCTAGAATACTTCTCGGATGTCGGGATAGGTACTTATGTTTATTAGTTTTGGGGATTTCATAAGCTCAAGTGTGTGGGTCGTGATGGTGTCTAGCAGACCTGCTGCTAGTCTTTACTTTAGTTTGATTCTGTGGGGCATTCTTAAATCTTTGTTATAGTGATATGGAGATTGGGGGTTATAGAGGGATTTATAGATAGAATATGTGGGTCCTAGTGTGGATTTAAGATATTGTGTTTGCTATTGTCATGGATTGTTAGATTATTTTCCGTATGTTCTAGTGACCTGGGGTTTTTCGTTCGTACCTGGGGGGGATTAGGCCTCCTGACTGACCCGGGTACCGAACGCTTCCTCTTTTGAGACTATCATTGCTTCCTGAGTACTAGAGCTCAGAGATGTGTCTTTTGGTTTTGGTGGGGGTATTTGCTCTATTAATTAAGGTTTGTATTGGAGAATTTTGTGTACTCTGTGGTGTTTTTGAAGTGTGTCCAGCATGCCCAGATTTTGTTATGTTTCAAGATGTTATCATGGGATATTGCTATCAATTCTTCCATGTCTGCTATTTTATTTATTCTATGGAACCACTCTTTAATTGTGGGTTTGGCATTTGTGCCCCATAGAACAGGGATGCACAGTTTGGCAGCATTTAGCATGTGCATTGCTAGGGATCTAAAATATAGGCGTTGGGGTAACACAGTGTGGTGCAAAAGTAGTTGTGCTGGAGAAAACTCTAGGGGCACAGTAGTAATTGCCGTGGTTATTGAGTGTACTTTTTTTTTTCTTGTTTATATATATGCATTCTTTTTGTTTTTCTGAGAGGGTAAGGGAGAGCTCTGTTTCCAAATATTGGCAAGGATCATGTTTTGTGTGTTGTGCCTCTATGAGTAGGTTATATATGCACGAGATGACTTTTCTTTGGGGTTTTTGTTCTGAACACAAGGATTCAAACGCTGTGGGTTGTCTGGTGTATAGTGGTTTGGTTTTGGGGTTCGTAAGGAAGTGTCTGATTTGGAAGTATGCCCATTGAGGTAGGCTTTGGTGTTTCATGACGCTTGTTAGGTTGTTTTTGGTTTTGAAGTTACCTTCATGAAAGAAATGTTTGGCTAGGACATGTTTGTGAGGCCAAGAGCTTTTTAGAAAATCTGGAGACATACCTGGTGGGAACTCTGGATTCATTCGAATTGGGGTTAGTGGGCTTGGGATGGAGGATATATCAAATTTTCTATGCGCTAAGTGGAAGTAGCGTAATGTTGGGCCTATGAGTGGGTGTTCCGTAGCTCGAGTTAGGGCATATTTGTGGGGTAGCCATGGACTTGTGTCAAGTGGGATATCTCCAATAGAGTTTTCTAGGGTCACCCATTGTTTTGAGGCAGTGTGGACATTCCAATCTACTATTCTAGCTAGGAGACAAGCCCCTTGGTATTTTTGTAGGTCTGGGAGACCAATGCCTCCTTTATGTTTTGGGAGTGTTAAGCGTTCATAGTTAATCCTTGGGTGTTTGTTGTGCCAGATGAAGCTGGTGCAAAGTGCTTTGTATTGAGCAAAGAAGGAGGTGGGTAGTGATATAGGAATCGTCTGCATTAAGTACAACAGTCTGGGGAGGACGTTCATTTTTATTATAGCTGCCCTCCCGAACCATGAAAAAGGCTGGTGGTTCCACTTTTGTAGGTCTTGTTTAATCTTTGAGATGACCTGGCCAAAGTTGAGGGGGTATAAATCTGAAAGATCTGATGGTAGTTTTATTCCCAGGTAAGTTATTGATTTCTTTTCCCAGGTGAATGGGAAATGGCATTTGCAGTGATCTACCTGTTCTTTTGTTAGTGATACATTCAGTGCGTAGGATTTATCGAAGTTGATTTTTAGGTTAGATAATTTTTGAAATTATGTGAATACTTGTAACAAATTTGGTAGAGTGGTGTGGGGTGCGGATAGGAACAAGAGTATATGGTCCGCGAATGCTGCTATTTTGTATTCACGTCCGGCTATTGTGATTCCCTTTATGTTTGGGTTCTGTCTAAGATGGTTCAAAAATGGTTCTAGGGTGAGGATATATAGGAGCGGGGATAGAGGGCATCCTTTTCGGGTTCCATTTCTGACGGGGAAGGCATTCGACAGTCGGCCATTGACTTTTACCTAGGTCAACGGGTTGGAATAAAGTGTCAATATCATCTGAAGCATTTTACCTCCTATGCCTATCGCTTTTAATGTTTCCTCCATGTAGTCCCAGGCCACCCTGTCGAATGCCTTCTCCGCGTCAAGTGATAAGAAGAAACCCGATTGTTTAGATGTAGTTAGATGGGAGTGGATATTGATGGCTTTGATTGTGTTGTCTCTAGCTTCTCGGCCCGGTGTGAATCCTACTTGATCGGTAGATATAAGTGTAGGGAGATGTGGAAGAAGTCTATTAGACAATACTTTGGCAAATAGTTTGGTGTCTATATTGAGAAGGGAAATGGGGCGATAGTTGGATACTAGTGTGTGGTCCTTCCCTTCTTTAGGTAATACTGTAATTCTCTCTTCTCTTTTATACTCTGTAGCTCCTGATGGATTTTGCTTCTAATCTCCTTGTGGATGAACATTTTATGGTTATACAACCTGGTCACATTGCTATAATCTTTTTATATGGACTATAAACTGAAAGGCTTATGAATAAATGGTTGTGATACGAATCATCTGAATTTCCATTATTTCTAATGGGGAAATTTGCATTGATATAAGAGTGCTTTGGGTTGCATACAAGCATGTTTCCAGAACGAATTATGCTCGCAATCCAAGGTTTTACTGTATTTCTAACTTTACTAAAACCACACTTATTTATGGAAGCATAAATGTGCCATTATATCCTGAATTTATTTAGATGTTCAGGTCTAATAAAAACAGAGTAAATATACACTGAAGTGAGAGGAGTTAGAATGTGTAAAGATCATATGACTGCGGTTCTTGGACACATTGATTTATACAGCTCCACAAACTGTACTGCATGAGTGCCTCAAATTACTGCCGATAAAGTAGATTTCATTCTCTGCTGCTTTAAAGTGGCCAATACATGAAACGCTAAGTAAAATCTGCTTTGCACACTCAACTAACCTAGTTGAGTTAAGTAAGCGAACATATAAAATGCTCTCTGTGTTATATTTCTGGTGCAGAGAGCACTGCAGACTGTCATTTTATCTCAGAATTGCTTAGAAATAACTTAGCAATCTTCATGGGATGACAGTGATGTGATGCTGGTAGTCTTCCTCCTGCATCCTACTTCTGGCTGGGCATGTCTACAGCTGGGGCTACAAAGCTGCCGTGTGTCCCACCTGCGGCACACAGCAGCTAGAGGGCACCCGGTGTGTCAAATTTGGATTCAATTACAGTCATAGTCTTGACTAAAATCCCATTTTAGTTGTAGTCCTGTTTTAGTCATCTGAATTATTTTAGTTTTAGTCGTATTTTAGTCTCCAGTTCATTTTAGTCAACTAAAATTATTTGTTGAATGGGTTTAGTTAAATTGTAATGCATTTTTTAAGCATTTATCTAGAATTTCCAAACTTATTTTATACTCCGGGAGTAAAAAGCCAAGATTATTATTTATGGTATTAATGTTTTTGTACATGCACTATGGACACTGATTTAGCTGATGTAATATATGTCTTTATAAATAATACCAAGTTTCGAACAGAAGTGCAACTTTAAAATATATATATATATATAAAAAGAAAAAAAAAACGAATAAAAAAAAAAATCAGCGCTTCATTTGCTAAACATCACAACTGAATCTGTGCAATCAAAATTGGATAGTGTAGTGTATGGGGAGCTATGTTACCCAACAGAAAGAACAAAACAATGGTGATGCACTCACAAGCTTCACTGTGAAACAGGCATAGAATTAGCTTAGAGCGGAGTTCCACCCTAAAGTGGAACTTCCACTTTAATTGAAGGTGACCCTCCCGACATGCTACAATTGGCATGTCTTTTTTTGGGTCCGGGGGGGGTTCCAGGTCCACCTTCTCCCCTGCCGCCACGGCTCAGGGATGGAAGTCCACTTTCCCTCCTCCCACCACAGCGATCTTCTGGGACATGTCACAGGTCCCAGAAGATACGCCGGCCAGTCACAAGGCGTAGCACGACTCACACAAAGCCAGGTACCCATACTCATGATGCCATCGCCGCCAAGGGGAGGGGGCGAAGAGCGAGCCCTCGGGCGACCACATCGCTGGAGCCTGGGACAGGTGAGTGGCCGATTGTTAAAAGTCAACAGCTACACTTTTTGTAGCTGCTGACTTTTACATAGGTGGAAGCTTTAATGTGAAGCCGTTGGTAGTGGTAATGTCGGCTGGAGCCACTAGGATCATGGAGAGGCAGTAGATTCTGGTGATGAGATCCAGAGAACCGGTCAGATTTTTTTTTGGTTGAGCTAGATGGACTTGTGCCTTTTTTCAACCTGACTAACTATGTAGTCAGAGAGCCGCTGCTGGAACATCAGAAGAACGGTCTGATGGAGCCTGCAAAAGCCTGGTTGCAAGTAGCCAATCAGGAACTGTTTCAAAAGTGAAACTGCACCTCCTTTATCAGCTGAAATGGTTCCCGATTGGCTACTAGCACCCAGGCTTTTGACAGCTCCATCTGACAGTTCTTCCGAGGTTCCCCCGAGCAGCTCTCTGACATCTTCTCTGGATCTGATTACCGGCATCTACTGCCTCTCCATGATTCCAGCGGCTCCAGTCGGGACTACTATTACCACTACTGATGGCTTCACATTATGTCAATTGTACACCTGCTTCATACTGCATTACCATTTTTTTAAATACAAGTTATATGAATGAAAATTCGTTGCATTATTGGCAGTCTGGCGCCTCTCTCTCCCCTTTCTTACTATAAAAAAAAGTCCCACCCTCACATTTTAGTTCTGTTTTCGTTCGAACTGATTTTCGGCACTGAAATTATGCCTCTGAAGAAAATTGCTGGAAGACACCACATGCTGTGCATACTAGTACATTATGGCATAACCCACCTGTGGGGCCCTAAAAACAAAAAATATAGCAGACTTTACTTCCTCTAAAACTGTACTCAGTGATACCATCAAAGCTAGTTATCAGTTGTGTTCACCCAGATGTATGTAATAGATTATTTCTACAAAAACAATGGATACATTGTGAACAAAGCCTGTACATCCAATAGCTATCACACCAATAATACAATTGATGTTTTGCTAAGAACTAGAAGTTGGATTAGGCTCCATTCACACTTGTGCGACTTGTCATGCAACTTTGGGCATCAAAGTCACATGACAAGTGGTTCCCAATGTTTTACAATGATAACCATTCATATATGTGCGACTTAAAAGTGCAGCGACTTCAAAGTAGTTCATGCACTACTTTGGTCCAACTTTCATGCAACTTGAGGGCCGCAGACTTCAATGATAACCCTCAAAAGTAGCATGAAAGTCGTACCTGAATGTTATACAATGCAACAGTTGTGTAACAATTGTCCATTATTACTGGTCAAAGCCAAAGTCATATCCAAGTCGCACCTATGCAAAGTTGCACCAAAGTCGGCACAAGTTTGGAGTCATGAAAGTGTGAATGGAGCCTTATTCAGTAGAAGCTACAGATACAGAGGGGTTGATTGACTAAAATCAGGGGGTACAAAATCTAGCACAGCTATGCATGTTAGCCAATCATCTTCTACCATCAGCTTTCAATTAAGCTTCATTAAAAAAATCTGGAAGCGGACTCGTTTCTACTGGAGGTTTAGTAAATCAACCCCAGTGTGTTCTAGGACAGCTGGGTCGTTTGAGAACTCATTCACACCAGCATGTCTCAGTAATGCATGCGCACCATCACAACGCGTGGTAGCATTCCATGCAGGCATTATGATGCCATTTTATTTTGAATCGACTCCTCAAGGAGTAGGTTGTCCAACTGATGTGTCTAGTAACACAAGACAAATGATATGCCTGCTTTGCTCTGTATAACAAGGTATTTTGGAAAACACAGAAGGTGCTGTGAAGAGGGAAAAAAAAAGCAAGAGGATGCCATCCAGCAGTTTAAGGGTTCTGCTATCCTGGATGTGTAATTAGTGATTTGATTCACCAGCCCCTATATCTCTGCCAAGTCCTGTTGTGTAGTGGGTTGGTGGAAGAAGTTACATGTCATGGGTAATGCATTAGAAAAGACTAAACCATTTTAATGTTCCTCTTCTGCCCACAGAACTTTGAGAGTCATAAATTTTACAAAGCATTTAAACTAAGCAACAATAGGCTTTTGCAGTGTCAACAAAAGACAGTTGCAGATTAGATCGATTTATAAAGAGAAGAGATGAGCAAATCTGTTTGACTGATCCGATTCAACCCAGGTCAGGCAGATTTGAGGAAATGCTATCCTCCTGTAGCCCACATATGTAAGACTTCCAACTTCCTCAATCTGATTTGGTGCTTACCTACTAGACATATTCATTGTAAGGGTCGTGGCCTATTGAAATATGGATGATGTTTAGAAAATTGGCTAATGGCCAATTTTGTCCAGGTTTAATTTTATTCTTGTATTTAACGGGTTTCTGAGTAAGCTGGAATTCATCTGCTATGTAAAGTAGCTACAATATGAGAAAAAATGAACAAAGAAATGGTCTGTGTATTGTTGAAGTCAACAATAACCCAACCACCTCCAAAAAATGGTTCTTTTATGCGTCCTTCCT
Source organism: Glandirana rugosa (assembly GCA_018402905.1). NCBI lineage: Eukaryota > Metazoa > Chordata > Amphibia > Anura > Ranidae > Glandirana > Glandirana rugosa. Next base: position 248,946 of record BLSH010197618.1, read on the forward strand.
GTCCTCCTTCTTTGAGCACATTAAATAATCTGAAATAGAGAAGGAGCACTTACTGTTGCTCCTTCAGTTCTTCTCCTCTCCACTGCTGTTGATTAGACGGGTACTATTTTTTGTCCTGGAGAGGTCAGAGTTTCTTCTGTCCACATCCGCTGTCCCCTGTTGCCGTCAGCTGTCCTCCTGGCAGCTGCACATGTAGCCTTGCACAATCAACTTTAGAAGCTGTGCTCTGCTGCGTACCAGCACACAGGGCCAACCTTTGTAACCAAAACAGTCACATGACCGCAAGTCGTCACTTGGTTTAAAGGGCAACTACACTTTCGGCAAATTATATTATATTATAATATATATATATATATATATATATATAGTGAATAACAGCCCATGTCAATTGTGGGTGGAGTATATCTGCCACATAGAATCCTGAGAATCCTAAGGTAAATGGGTGGCAGGGAGAGGTCTGTAGGCAGTGATGGGTTAACTATTGGTCACACCTTGCTCCCCAGCTGAGGTATAATTTTGCCTGACCTGGGTGTAATCAGGGTGGTGCTGAGAGAGGAGCAGGCTGTGAATGAACATGCCTGCAGATCTGAAGCAGACCCTGTGAGGTCTGTCCATTAGCCAGGAGGCATATTTTCAGTTAATGGGCGTTTTGTTGTGGGACTGTTTTTCTACCCCTGTGAGGGAGACCTTTCTGTTCATCCTTATTATCGGAGTGAATAAACACGGACAGGAAGCCCTTAAACCTCACATACGGCTGGATTACTTGTTTGGGGAACCCCTCCACTTGAAGCTAATCGATATATATATATATATATATATATACACACACACACACACACACACACACACACACACACACACACACACACACTCACCAGTTTCTCCCTCAGGAGTGGCTGGTAGCTGTGGTCCACCTGCCCGCAATCACAAAATTTCCACACATCCGGAGTCACAAAGTACCAGCCTGGTACTTTGTTTTATTTAGGGGTTAAACTTGGATAGGGATAGAGATGACTGTGGGATGCCCGGTAATTGAAAACGGGACCTTCTATATACACCTTCAGTATATACACTCCTTCTCCTCCAGCACATGAGTTGCTGACTACTCTTCTCCTTTCTCTCTCCAGCACACTACTTGCTGACCGTTACACTGTTGCTTATCTGGAATGAAGTTTATCAGACCTCCATGACACTTCCTCTTCACCACAGCTAGCACATGGTGAGGCCTGCTCTGACTGCTAGTAAAGCCTCAGAACCACCCTTCATGGTTAAGGGTCACAGACTCCATTTTGTGAAGCCATGGACCCTCAGTTGTGTAGCCAAGTATGTTCGTGCTAGCTGGGCACTAGATGAACTACAACTCCCAGCCCATCCATCTTCCAGACCCATCTGGCCTGCTTTGCGGCCTAATGGCTCACCTTCCCCTTTTTTAGCTCCCCTGACCTCTACAGACTGCACACTCCTTTCCCAGCCTGTCTCAGCCTTCTCATCCAAATTCCAGGGGCTGCCACTTACCGACTATTTGGTGGATCCTTTAAAGAGTCTCTTTCCATGTAGAACTCAGCTGCTCTCCTGCTTCCTTGCGTCCCCCCAGGAGCCAACTCCTGCTCCTGGCTGCACCCAAGCCCCAAGGTTGCCCCCCACCCGACTGGGGGCTTCCCTTCCAAGCGAAGCCTGATCCGAAGCTCCTGCTACATCCTCATCTCTTCCACCCGCACTCTCCTGCTAGCAGATTGCTGTATTTAAGGAGGCCTGCCCCCCACAAATCCAGATTGTGGATTGGTCAGGGTTCCTTGTCATACACCATAAAGTGACACCGCCTCATCTATCCCCCTTTCCAGAACCTTCCAGCTCAAAAAAGGGGAGGGATATCCAAGTATAGGGAGGGGAAAAAACTCGACCTTCCAAGACCTTTCCCCCTATCTACTCCGCCACAGTGAAATACCACATACTGTTCCTTGGGACTGGTTAGGTGTTAGACCTAAACACCCCCCGTCCGGAGGAATTTATGTCGTTAGACGATCGTCCTCTCACGCCCACCTTCTCTACTCCTACATCGTCCTCGAAGCCTAGTCCGAAGCGAACCTTCCCTTCGGGGGTCAGCCCACCCCCCGTTGGAACCCCGAACCCACGTCGGTCCTCGTCCTCAACCGAGGACCCCCCTGCGTTCCTTCGTCCTCTCGTCGACTCAAGATGTA
>BLSH010197618.1:291801-304283 GCA_018402905.1 Glandirana rugosa
GGGAGGGTTTTACCCACCCTGATTCCCACCATACAAATTAATTAAGTACTTTTATTATTATTATTATTAAGTAGTCTCTTTGATGAATTTAAGCACTGTATGTGGGGGGGCTACCCTGTCTTCTAGCATCTGCAGACATTCAATCATTCTCAATCACTGTCATTTTATTAACTCACATTTTTAAACTATTTATGTACCGATTTATGTAACATACATGATTTTATTATTATTATCATTACTATTTTTATGAATTATTATTATTATTATTTTCATGAATTCATATTCTAATGATGTCGTTACTGTGGCCTGTTACCGCTAGCACTTTTATTATTATTTTTTTCCTATTATTAATTGTTATTTTTTATTATTATTATTATTATCATTACTGCTATTGCGAGTATCAATTGTTTTGGTTCTAAGTAGTATTGTGTATAAGGGTGTGGCTTGATTACATACCACCCTTAGTCCCACCCATTTTTGGGAGGGGTTTCCAGAGGTTGTGATGTGATTCATTAACTATATTCCATAGGGTCCTATACGACGTGCTGGACACAGCCTTGATGACCTAGTTGCTGTTGGTCCTTTGTGGGCTCTAATATGCCTTCATTTCTATTTTGTTTGTGAGTATATACTTTTTCCTTTGGATTTAATAAATTTACTTGGGTAATGCGCAAGGCTGGTGCGCCCTCTTTTTATTCTTTTATAGCGTTTCCTGTGGGTGTCCCCTGGCCCATGGAGGGCAGCAAGACATGTGCTTCCTTTGTAAACCATCAGTTTCATGCCACTTTCATTGCCATTGCATTACTGTTGAGCGCAGGAGATCTTGTTTGACTGTGATTTACCCCATTTCCTGACAGAGGCCCTAAGCTTGATAGTCCTTCCTGTTGTCTGGACCAATACTTTGGCTGTGCTGACCATATTGCTGCCTGTAATGACCCAGGACTTTATGGACCATGTTTCTTCCTGCTGCCTGGACCAATAATTTAGCTGTATTGACCATATCTCTGCCTGCTGCCTCTACTGACTATGGACAGTATTTCTGCCTGGGCGATTCTTTTTGCTGCTGCTGACCATATATTTGCCTGCCATCTGGATCAATGCTTTGGCTGTGCTGACAGTATCTCTGCCTGCTGCCTGTACTAACTATGGACATTATTTCTGCCTGCTGCCTGGACAATTGCTCTCTTCTGTGGACCACTGCACTACTAAAACCACAGGTAATCTTTTGTTAATTGGTATGTACATGTTATGTGTTAGAAATATGAAGGGCTTTCAAAAATTCAATAGGTTGTCAGAAAATTAGATGTATAATTTATAATTTCCAATGTCCTGGTGCTCCAGGGCCTTCAAAAATGTGATGGGTCATCATGAAATTAGATATGTAATTTATGCTCCTATAACATCTGGATGTTGGGCCACTGTATGTGGCCAGGCTGTGTAAAAGTCTCACACATGTGGTATTGCCATACTCAGGAGGAGTAGCAGAATGTATTTTGGGGTGTCATTTTTGGTATGTACATGCTGTGTGTTAGAAATATCTAATAAATGGGCAACTTTGTGTAATAAGTTTTCATTTTCTTTCCAAGTTTTCTGAAAACTTGTGGAAAAAATGACATGTTCAAAAGAATCATAATGCCTCATGGGGCGCAGAGCACTGCACCCTGAGCCCACCCAGTTGTGTGACAATACCGAATGAACATTCGCTATTGTCATACTGATTGTTCTCCGGATCCTGAGACCCATTTTCTGATTGGTCGAAAGGAGAAGTGATCCTATTGGCCTAGGAGGAAGAGGGAAAAGGAGGGAGGAGACGCATGGCCAGAGGAGACGCACGGTCGTAGGAGACACAGGGGTAGCCAGACCGACCCACCAGCTGCCACTGTCTCCAGGGGTGGCTCACCCAGAGCGGCACGGCCACATTCAGCAATCCCCAGCTTGGACAGGGGAGGAGGATGGGAGACTGGTGTGTCATCCCGGGCAGGACATCTGCCTCCTAAGGTAAGGAGGCCTTCTGCCTTCCCATCCGTCCATCTTCTGCGCGTGCAGAGGGGGTATTGCTGGTGTTCCTGGTGTTCCCCACTTTCATGTCTGTCTCTCGCGGGGGAGAACGGAAAAATTAAAACTCCCTTGAAATCCTGCCACGTTAGAGCGTTTATGTCATCACCATACCTCCCAACTTTTTGAGATGGGAACGAGGGACACATATTAGCAAAAGTACGTAGGCATAGGACACACCCCTTGCCATACCCCCTTATCTGAGAATTATACAAAAAAATGATTAGTTATACCCACAATTGCTTTTTTCCCACTATTATTTCTTTATACTGCCTTTTGAAATTTACAAATGCAGCAATTTAGAAATTGGATGAAAGGTTTACCACTAGAAACAATAACTGCCACCTTGTTATTCTCACCCACACTGCACCACCTGCTGGTAATGTAAAGGGTGTAAAGTGTAAATAAGCCTCTGAAAGAGGATACATTAATTAATTTTAATTTACTATGTACTAATATTACACACAATAAATAGATATATAGTCGTCATGCAGGCACATGCTTGATAACACTAGATAACTATTGAACATCACTTCTTTTATATACAGGCAGGATTGGTGACCAGTCCACATCCTTCCTGAAGAATCTGAAAGCAGGTATTTGTGCTATCTTCAAAATTGAAGCAGAAAGGATTCTGCAGTAAAACAATTTTAATATATTTAGCAGAATGGTAAATTTTCTGCTGGGACAAACAGAATCAGATATTTGCTTTAAATTTGGAGTAGCAAAAGTGTGCCTGTTAACATACATGACAAATAAAACTAGAGGTGTACGTGGTGAGAAACATCAGTAAGGGATATCTTCATTTCTTGCATCAATTTTTTTAAATAAATAAATAATCCAATAAATCCAACAATTATTACCAATAAAGACTAGCAAACAAACTATGCGTTGAATGGCATTTCCTGTTTTTAAAGAAGAAAGTAGCATATATTCTTTGAAACAGTTTCTTTTAGAAATACAGCATAGTTGCCTACAGTATGTGTAGTTATTACTTAGCATTGCTTTCCTTAATATTTACATTTCATTCTCTTTGCTGTACTTATTCAAATTAAATAAACACTAAAGTGCTCTCACATTTCCTTGCTGTAATCGCTCGCTTGGCAAACAAGGACACGGCCATCTGTTTTTTTTGTAGGCTCTTTGTATTTGCTAAACACTTTAACGTGTACTTTTTTGGCTTCTCAAATAAATGTTCTTAGTTTGATCTCTTGAAATCCTAGGGAAACATAATTTTAGAGGCAGAGAACTTTTACAAACTATGGGACCTCATAACAAACATTTGAAGGGGTTAACCGGCAAATTCTCTCAGTTGCACCTGGCAGTATCAGCTGTCATTGGCATTGACATACGTATGTCTATTACAGGGACGGGAAACAGGAGAACTCTCAGCATAGTCAGTACAGTACTGATGGGTATTGGGCAGCACCCCCTGTCCGTCTTAGTTATTCACCACTGGGTTTCCAAGGTCCATGAGAGGATACTGGGGGGTTGGGTCATGGGATAGAAGATCCTGGTAGGAGGACTTCTGTTCAGCCAACTTTTAATATGTAGACTGTGGGCATTGGATTTCCTGTGAATGGTAGACACCTTAATGGAGCAGAGGTTACTGTTGGAGTAAGCTGTCCTGTTGATTGGATTGTACATATTCCTTCGGGTTTGTGTAAAAGTTATTTTTATTACAAAACAATCTGACTTGAACATCCCCTTCTTCTTCAGCAGATTGTGAGGGGGCTATGTATTGAGCTGAAATGAGAAGAGAGTTGGAGTCTGTAGGGAATTAGAAGTAGGTGGCCTGCTACAGTATATTCATTGTGGTTTTGTGGATTGTATGGGTTTAACATCCCCTGTATTGCTGTTGGCTGGCCTTAGTCCCATGGCTTGGGCTTCATGTTGGAATTCAGAGCAGAAGCCTGGAAGCTACCTGTGGATATGTGTGGTCTGCTACAGGAAGGGTTTTCCCCTTGTGTTAGGAGATGTGAGCCCTGAAGTTTTGATCTCTGGCCTCTGATCACTGTAATTGAAGTATAAGTGTCCTGTAGTAATAGTGGCAGATGAACCTGCTAGCGGGGGCCATGTTCTACCTGGTTACCAGCTCTCAGGACCTGGTCTCCTACACACATAAGGGTTTCCACCTCATCCCTTTAAACCCAAACACATATGAATTACACAGGTTCTGAGGCTGATTAATGTGGTAATCAAACTCACGTGGTGCCTCATCTGCATTACATTAGCCTCAGAACCTGTGTAATTCATATGTGAAGGGATGAGGTGGTACCCCTAGAACACAGGGCATTAGAAAAAATGAGCTGCAAAGACACTACTAATGTCAGGAAAAAGCGGCTGTAAAAACGTGCTTTTAGTAGCTTTTTGCATTGGCATTAATGCACATTTAGCCATGCTAGCTTTTAGTAGCGTTTCTCTGCCTCTATTCAAAATCAGTGGTTCCCTATGAGAGCCCATTGAGTTGAATAGAAGTCGCACCAGAAGTCGGATCATGATGATCAGACTTGATGTGCGGCTTGTGCACTGAGGATCTTCAAGGGGAACCCTTGCCAGAATGAAAAAAAAAGCCAGCCCCGCCCCAAAGCACCCACTCCCCCATATTGAGGGCATGTGACCTGGTATGGCTTCCAGGCTTCATGCTCGGAAAAGGGTCTGGTATGGATCCTGGGGGGGCGTAGGGGTTCCCCTTAAAATCCATACCAGACCAAAGGGTCTGGGATCATCTTGGGGGGGAATCCAACGCCTTTTTTTTTTTTTGGCGAGGGTTCCCCTTCAAGATCCTCAGTGCACAAGCCACACCGCAAGTTGGCTCATCATGATCCGACTTGTGGTCCGACTTCTAATTAAAAGAATAGGCTCTCATAGGGAACCATTGATTTTAACATAAAAAGAAAAAACACTTGACGAGGCTTAATGCGGCTGTATCCAGCGTTAAGCAATTTTGCCAGCGTCAGACATTTTTACAGCTGTAACGCTGGTTCTCAGAACACGCAGGCCTTGGGTTTTTTTTGCAGCTTGAAAACGCTTAGGCCACTTACAACTCCTAAAAGCATGGACACGGGGGGTTTATTTACTAAAGGCAAATCCACTTTGCACTACAAGTGCACTTGGAAGGGCAGTCGCTGTAGATCCAAGGGGGACATGCAAGGAAAACAAAAAACAGCATTTTTGCTTGTACATGATTGGGTGATAAAATCAGCAGAGCTTCCCCTGATTTTAGATCTTCCTCTCAGATTTGCAGCGACTGCATTTCCAAGTGCAGAGTGGATTTGCCTTTAGTAAATCAACCGCAAAGAATAACATGGAGAGGCATTTTTAAGCTGCAAAAAAACCCTGACGCTGCTAAAAGCAGCTGTAAAAACACCATGTGTGCATGAGACCTAAATCATCTAATCCCTTTCATCACCAAAGCAAGCAAGTGCTGAAAGAGATAGAGTAGTAGTAAATAAAAAGAAAAGAAAAGAAAAACAAAGTTGTTGTTAGCAATAATGACCTTCACAGTGTTTTATATTATGACATCATTGTTAGTACTCCTGCACACAATTATTCTGTAACCCTAAGGCCTCATACACACAGGCGTTTTGGACGCCGGCGTTTGTAGGCGTTTTTTGCAGCTCTCCATGTTATTCAATGGCCCTCTTAAAACGTCGGCATTTGTGAGCAGTAGAGGGCGTCGGCGTTAGTGAGCTGCTTTTAGAACGCGGGACCATCGCGTTCTGTAGCTGTAGCGTTTTGGCGTTTTTTTACGCCAATCGGCAAAACGCTCGCTAATGCCGTACCACCGTTAACAAGCGTTTTTTGACGCCAGCGTTTTTAGGTTGAAAAATAGCAGAGGACTGATTTTTTTTTTTAAAAACGCCTATTGATGCCGACGCTCACTAACGCTCACTAACGCCGATGCAAAACGCCGGTAAAAACGCTGATTTTTTTCAAAACGTCGGACCTGACGCTTTGCTTATTTTTTCACAGACACCCGTGTGTATGAGGCCTAAGGCCTCATGTACGCTGCTGCTGATAAACAGACGTTTAGGAGCAGTTGGTTGTTTTTTTTCAACTTCCCCTGAACTCTCCTCTATGTTATCTTATCAGTACATGTACACAGGGTCGTTTATAGTCGTTTCTAGGCCGTTGAGTTTAGAGGCATTTGTTGGAAAGCAAAAAAATGCGTTTGGGAAGGGTGTTCAGAGGCATTTGAAATGCCAAATGCCTGTAATAGCTTGTAAACGCACCTCAACGCGGTAACTCGCTTCTAGGAGGGTTTTGTTTAAAGACGATTTTCATTTAAAAAAAACGCTTCTAGACGCGAGCGCTAACGGCTAAACACGGCACTCAAACGCGGCTAAACTGACGTTTTTAAGCTGTCAAGTTGAGTCATTCAGGGGCGGTTGTAAAACGTCCTGTGTACATTTAGCCTAACACAAACTTCTTTAAGCTCCGTTTTTTTTTTTTTTTTTGCTGAACTACAGTACGCATCTCAGCTATCTTAGAACGTTTTTATCTAAGGAGACACTGGGCTTTTACAGCTTGACGGTATACAGGTTTAATTTCAGCGCTGGCCAGAATGACCAAAAGTTCTGAGGGTGATAAATCTATACTACCTAAGATAGCTAAACACATTTTTCTTACAGCACAGCCTGCAATCTGTGACTGGAAATAGGACACGATTCTGAAGATTCTTCCTGTAAGTTTGATGTCAGTACCCTCTTCTTCAATTGATAAGTCGCATGGGGATACAAGGTCAGTGTCAGAAGCAACCTCTCTTAAGCCTCGTACACACGATGCGACGGTTGTACGACCGGACGTCCAAAATCATATGTCGGCTGTTGTGTCTCGCATACTGCCATGCACTAAGCGATCGTACGACCAAGCCTAACGTAGTGATGTGTTACGAGCGTGTGAAGAGGAAGTTCAAGTGAATGTGATTTGTGAATTAGGAACGTAGGTTTACACGAATGGACACTTCCATGCGTTCCTGACTTCTGAGCATGCGTGTTTTGCACAGTACAACTTGTTGGACCAACTTCTCTGTACACACGGTACAACAGTTGTACGACCGCTTGTTGTACAACCAAAGTTTTCTAGTCTGTTCATCCAACTTCTGTTGTACGATCGTCGCACATCGGCTGTGCTAATCATGCGTACTAACAGTCGGATGATCGTACAACAAGCGGTTGTACGACCGTTTTCATACGGCCGTCACACCGTGTGTGCAGGGCTTTAGTCTTAGGCTCGGTTCACACTTACGCGATGCGGAAACCAGTGCGATTCCATTGCCAGTTCTCATATCGCATAGAACTCGCATACGGTTCACACTGCCCTCTGCGAACCAATGCGGGTGTCAAAAGAAAGCTAATGACACCCCCAGATTAGGGTTGCCACATCATCCCTTTAATCCAGGACACATACTAATTACACAGGTTCTGTGGCTGATTAAGGTGGTAATTAAACTCACTTGGTGCCTTATCTGCATTCAATTAGCCTCAGAACCTGTGTAATTCATATGTGTCCTGGATTAAGGCTGCATTCACACAGGGGCTACCCGACTTCAGCGCGACTTTGCTGGGCTATTTCAGCGCGACTTCCAGGGACTTGAGGCAACTTTACAACATGACTTTTGCCAGGTGACTTTGCCTTGACCGATCAGAGAAGGGAGGGAGGGGGTTGCCTAAAAATAAATTCTATTATTTTCACTACAAAGTTGCTTGTATTTAGATGAAGGATCTGACTTGGAGGCGACTTCTGTTCCATTCTATGGGCACAAGTCGAATAGAAGTCACCTAGAAGTAGTACAGGAACCTTTTCTGAAGTCGCTCCAACTTCAGTAGTGTACATTAAGAAGGATCACATTCATTTCAATGGGATTTCAGATGTCAAGCGACTTGGGGTGACTTGAGGCGACTCAAGTCGGAGCGACAGTCACCCCTGTGTGAATGGGGCCTAAAGGGATGATTTGGCAACGCTACTCCAGATCGGTTCGCATATCGCAGTGCAAACTGTCAAATGGTGCAGGAATCAGATCGCATAGATGTGAACACCCATGCGATCCGATTCCAGTGCAGACCAAAAAAAAGGGTCCTGCACCATTTTGGTGCGAATGCGATGCAAATTCAGCCATACAATCTGTATGGCTGAATTTGCATCGCAAAGACATCGCATGTGACCTGCACAGCAGTGCGGTGCGAATCACATGCATTGACTAACATCACACAAGTGTGAACCCAGCCTTAATGATGTAGTACTGGATTTGCGTTCTCTACATGTGCACACATATTTAATATGTCTAATTTGCCTCAACAGCCTTCCTAATGGGGCCTCCTCCCTTCTCCTGGCCTCATAGCAGCTGCTTGGGCTGCTATGGTTATTGTTACACAACTACAAACTGTTATACTCCCACATTTATTTGAATGTCATATTATGTCATACTATTATAAAGAAGCAAGTCTCTTTGTAACCAACATAAAAATCACAGACATACAATTTAAATCAGACCTGGAGTTAATTAAAAAAAATAGATTTTGTTAGTGTATTATTAATATTATTGTAATTGTTAATAATGTTTATTTAGAAAAAGCAGAGAGAGAAAAGTGGATCATTTTTCTGTTCATGCTGAGGATTCCAACAATGTACTGCAGAATATATCGATTCAGACCTTCCAAACAACCGGTCACATAGACGTATACTTGCACATTTGGTCATGCCATCTCATTTGTAAGAGATGATCACAGTTAAAATGTATGTAAAGCAAAAACAAATTTCAAGGTTACCTCCAGAAAAGAAATGCTGTGCAAATCTTCTATTGGGGACATTTGTTCTGGTGAGAGGATTATTCTAACTTTGGAGAGATTTCCTTTAATTTCTTGGTGTATCTACTGGATGGCAAATGAAGGGAAATCCCCCAGTTGTACACAGATGGCAAAAAACAACACGAGAGGGGTTATAATTATTCCCTTCTCTATCAACATTGCTGACTGCCCAGGGTTAATCGATTAAGCCCCTTCAGCTACAAACATGGGAACAAATGCCTAGGTCAAGATTCCCTTAATAGAGTTCATGCTACCTCTACAGTGACAATAAAACTAAAAAGTGTGTAAATGGCAAAAATTATGACTTTTAAACAGGAATATTAGTTTTGGGTGGCAGTGGGAAATCGGTGAACGGAGTCAACCCTGAACTACTTAGAACTGGGTAATATCAGGTCAGTGTACCAATAGTATTGGCCATGTGAACTGCAGATCAGCAACTTTTACTGACCAGTCTGCATGGTTTGGAAGAAGAGCAGTCAGTTCTGAAGTCTCCAATCTCCATAAAGAATGCTTCTTGTTGTCACATTGGGGGATTGTCAGCCCCTTGTGATTGTAATGAAAGTACAAAAAAAAGTAAAAAACATGAAATAATAAAAATAGAACAATAAAAAAATAAGACCCTTCCTGCAAAAACAGGAGCATATATATATAAACTAAAATGCAAAATGGTGCATGTATATATGGAAAAGCCTATTACAGAAAATACCAAATATTAGGTATCCCCACACGTACCAGTTATCCCTAGACATAGAAGAAACATTATAGGGCCATCATTTAGGTTTAAATACAAACTGATCAAATATGGATGGAACATGGTCCAAAAGATGGACTTTGCCTTTAAATCCATATTTATATTTATCTGTTTTTTCCAGCCTCAGCTGATCCTCCTTGCTCCTTGCTGATTGCCAGGAACTTGCACGCCAGATTTGTTATGTACTTCCTTGTTCAGAGGTGCATAGCCCTAAACTTTAGTTATGTCTTTGCTGCTATCCTCTGCATGGACATGCCTTGTGGTTTGACTTCTTTTCTTTTTTTTTTTTTTTTGTTCTTTGTTGTGTCATTTCACCGTTTTTTCCTTACTATTCAGCAGTCTTGTGTCAGTCCTTTGCTGTCTTGTTAACCTTTTGCTACTCCTTAGCACAGTCATGGTTGCTTAGGTTTTGCACCTGCTTCTGTCCATCCTCACTCAAACATGTTCTTCCTTTGATCTTCTTTTACTCTCTCTTATCATGTATATGGTTATTCTCAGTTACAATCTGTACTGTTCCATGGTGTCACTGTACCTATGCCATCCACCAATGCTGGTTTATTCTGTACCATTGTGGGCTCTGGAAAGCACCAGGTATACCTTAGTCTCATAAAAGACTTTTGTCATCCACTCTTAACTTGTCATTATGTGTCAGTCTGTAGACAGGTGCCTACTTTTTGGGTGCACACTATGTCTTGTTATTGTAGTGCACTGTATATGTATTAGTGAGATCTGTTAACAGGCTGCCAGGGAGGTTAGGGAAGGGTTAAGGTTGCTAACTACCAGGTGTTTGTGGTCCTGCCCTTTGTGTTGGCTTCTAAATACAAGGGGATGAAACCTTTGCATGTGGAGTCTTCCTCATGGGAACTGGCAGGAAGCTGTGCTGCAAGATGTAGCTCCTGTAGGAACACAAGACCACCCTCTTGGGCTGCAAGATGTAGCTCCTGTAGGAACACAAGACCACCCTCTTGGGCTGCAAGATGTAGCTCCTGTAGGAACACGTGGCTACTCTCTTGGGGTACTAGAACCAGAACAAGATCTTTAGACAAGAATTTCCCTTTGCTTATGACATGGACAGCCTGAATTAGTTAGAACTGGAACTGTGTCAACAATGTACTATGAAAGACACTGATTTGTTAACTCTGTACTTGCAAGAAACTTTAGTAAAAGCTATTAGGCTCCTAAATGCCTGATCTGAAGTTCCTGCAAAGGGGTGCATGTAAGGCAGGTAAATAAAAAGAACAGGGCTTACATCAGGGGATGTGTACTACCAAAGGTCTACAAATGGAGAATGCTGCAAGTGAAAGATCTGATTGCCATTGCCACAAGTAACCAGTAGAGTATTTGATGCTTAATCTGCCAGCCCTCATTTGTACAGTGTAACTAGCAAGGATGACAGTGTGCTCTGGTAGCGAGGGGCTGACTGAATGTAGCTACCTCCCTAGCGGCTGGTGCTCCATGTTTCTGAGACCAGATTTTGCATCACGGAGCCCCTATGTATCTAGCTGCATGTCACGGAGAAGAAAGTGTGAAGAGGATCCTCAAGAGTTGGCTTAGTTCATGTAGCTTGTCACTGGAAGTGAGGTGACATTAAAGCTGGAGAATGGGATACAGGCTTTGTGGTATCCCCTCAAATATACTGCACCATGAAAAGAAGGCTGTGTACAGTTAGTCAAGTGTAATGTCACTGTGAAATTAATGAGACACAATGAATTAACTGGGGCACGAAGTGTGCATACTGCTAAGTTGAGACATACACAAAAAAAACTAGCAGGTGTCCTGTTCAACAGTTTAGTATAGCCCTCCTGCTGGGCAGGACCGCTTTTTATGAGCGGCACCCCCGGGCACTGCCCAGGGGCCCTAGATGCAGGTGGGGCCCCTGCACTTTCCCCAACATCGCAGCTTTGTAAAAGAGAGCCCAGCAGTGTAGGGGAGACTGTCTGTAACTCCGCCTGTACATGTTAGGCTGTCCCTCGGGGATGATCACCATGGGCGGGGTCGGGGTGGGGCTGCCTCCTCCACTCCTCCTACAGAACCCTTCCCTCAGACTGACCCCCTTCCCCCCCAGCTAAAGAAGGAAGAGGAGGAGAGAACACAGCAGACGGGAATCTTCATCACTCATTTCCATGCTGTAAGTGACTGAGGCTGAGCAAACTACACTGTCACTACATGCAGACATAGCTTGTCACTATATCATCCTAACCTGGCTCTATATACACCTCTAACCAGGATCTATATATATCACCCTAACCTGGCTTTATATATCACCCTAACCGGGCTCTATATACACCCCTAACCTGGCTCTATATATATCCCTAACCTGACTCTATACACATCCCTAACCTGGCTTTATATACACCCCTAACCTGGCTCTATATACATCCCTAATGTGTCTCTATATACACCCTAATCTGTCTCTATATACACCCTAACCTGTCTCTATATACAACCTAACCTGGCTCTATATACACCTCTAACCTGGCTCTATATACACCCTTAACCTGGCTCTATATACACCCCTAATCTGGCTCTATATACACCCCTAACCTGGCTCTATATACACCTCTAACCTGGCGCTACATACACCTCTAACCTGACTCTATATACAACAATAACCTGGCTCTATATACACCCTAACCTGGCTCTATATACACCCTTAACCTGGCTCTATATACACCCTAAGCTGGTTCTATATACACCCCTAATCTGGCTCTATATACACCCCTAACCTGGCTCCATATACACCCTTACCTGGCTCTATATACAACCCTGACCTATAACCTGGCTCTATATACACCCCTAACCTGGCTCTATATACACCCTTAACCTGGCTCTATATATATCTCGGTCCAATCCCCACATATATCTCG
>BLSH010197618.1:304293-323006 GCA_018402905.1 Glandirana rugosa
ATCCCCACATATATCTCGGTCTAATCCCCACATATGACCTATAACCTGGCTCTACATACACCTCTAACCTGGCTCTATATACACCCCTAACCTGGCTCTATATACACCCTTAACCTGGCTCTATATACACCCTTAACCTGGCTCTATATACACCCCTAATCTGGCTCTATATACACCCCTAACCTGGCTCTATATACACCCCTAACCAGGCCCTATATACACCCCTACCTGGCCCTATATACACACCTCTAACCTGGCTCTATACACACCTCTAACCTGTCTATACACACCTCTAGCCTCTAGGCTCTATATACATCCCTAATATACACCCCTAACCAGGCCCTATATACGCCCCTACCTGGCCCTATATACACCTCTAACCTGGCTCTATACACACCTCTAACCTGTCTATACACACCTCTAGTCTGGCTCTATATACACACCTAACCTGGCTTTATATACACCCCTAACCTGGCTCTATATACACCCCTAACCTGACTCTATATACCACCCTAACCTGGCTCTATATACCACCCTAACCTGTCTCTATATACCACCCTAACCTGTCTCTATATATCACCCTAACTTGTATCTATATATCACCCTAACTTGTATCTATATATCACCTTAACTTGGCTCTATATATCACGCTAACCTGGCTCTATATATCACCTAACTTGGCTCAATATATTTTACATAACCTCTGAAGACGTCATGTTATGACGAAACACGTAAGGTGGAACGCAAGGCGCGTAAACCTATAGTCCGGTGACACGCAAACGGTTGTGGCAGACGCGAGGCGGTCACGGAACCAATGCAGCATCGCTGCAGGAAAGTTCCTTTTGCAATCGTTGTGATGTTTACTTTGACGGACAAAATAAAAACGTGGTGACTAAGAGGTATACGATGAGGAGTCCTTTTTTTCTTTCATAAATATATACGAAGAACGTAGAACCAAGCAAAGAAGAAACAGCAGAATATCCTGGGTTGGATTGTAGACCACAAGCGTTTACTGACTCCTCCACGCCATACGGCTCGAGAGTCAACTACATCTGGTAAGCAGGGTGTATACCCAAAGATTTTTTTACTTCACAAAAAGCACGAGCAATTAAGGAAATTGAAACATTGCATTGACTTTGATGTGTGTTGAACGAATTGAGCACGGAGCAAGAAAATTAACCACAGAAAAAGAAAATATCTGCACCATTTCTGCACCATTGCATTTTATAAGATTTATAAGACTTTATAAGATTTTGTATATCAATTAATTTATATAATGTGTAAACCCTAAAATATTATAATAGAAGAAAATTCCATAGGGCACAAGGCACAATTAGCACTTGACACTTTAAGTATTTATGTTTGGATTAATTTCTTATTTAATATGATGTAATCATTTATTTTGAATGATTTTTTGCATAGTAACACGGAGATAGCACTTTGAGAGTATACTCATATTTTAGCATAATATAGAGTCCAATCAAAAGGGATTAGAGGCAAGCGCTGTTTACATATACCATATAAAACTTTTCCTATAGTAAACCCGGGAGTGGTGCACATAGGCTACAGCAGCTGCAGAAAAAACAGGTTATACACTGTGGCGCGTCCAATACCCAAAACCTGGCTCTATACCACCCTAACCTGTCTCTATATATCACCCTAACCTAGCTCTATATACCACCCTAACCTGGCTCTATATACAACCTTATCCTGGCTCTATATGTCACCCTAACCTGGCTCTATATATCACCCTAACCTGGCTCTATATCACCTATCCTGGCTTTTTATATCACCTAACCTGGTTATATATACCATCCTAACCTGGCTCTATATATCACCTAACCTGGATCTATATATCATCTAACCTGGCTATATAAAAAAAAGAAAAGAATTTGTCTTTTCTTAACCTAGCTATATATACCACCCTAACATGTCTCTATATATCACCCTAACCTGGCTCTATATAACGCTAACCTGGATCTATAATACCCTAACCTGGCTTTATATCACCCAGCCTGGCACTATATAATATGGCTCTATATCACCCTAACCTGGCTCTATATCACCTAACATGGCTCTATATCACCCTAACCTGCCAGTATACTACCCTAACGTCACTCGACATCGACATGCAGTGTGTTACCTGCCCGCCTGGGGAGTGCCAGGTATAGGATCTACCCCGGGTGACAAATGCTCTATGTATGCCCCTGCCCAGGATGGCCATCTTCCAGAACCAGTACTGTGCCCTCCTGACCCCCCCCCCCCCCCACACCTCTGTACTATGCCCTTTATGTTTGATTTATGGCATTGGCTTTCTCATTGTGTAAAATTGATTTTATTATTTTATTAATAGTACTAATTAATATATTATTAATTCGATCAACTATTTATACGTTAATTCTTGAGAGTAGGTGCGTAAATTGGGGCAGGCTGGGAGGGGCCTCAGTGTATTACTTTGCCCAGGGGTCCATGATACTATTAAGATGGCCCTGCAGCTGGCTATTGGTGATAATTAGACAAGTCAAAGGGTGCTGCTGCTCAGTGTTGCCAACCTCCAGCAGCGTTTTTTACTGGCAAAACATAGAAAATTTACTGGCGAAGCACATTTTTTACTGACAACTTGAAAAAAAGTAGAACTCCTATTAAAAACTAAGACTATCGATATTTAAACACAACATGGAAACACTGACAATACCCATATCAAACACAAACACCCCCGGTTCACCTGAGTCAACCACCATCAGACTCAGCCTGGACCTGGGCTCAGTCAGTGGGCTGTGATTGGGAGATTTCCTGGGCCTGCTGCACAGTGCACTGCACATACATCACACACCCCCGGACCGGTTCACCTGAGCCAGAGCCACCCACCCATCAGATTCAGCCTGCCCTGGACCAGGGACTCGGAGGTAACTGACTGAGAAGAAGTTAGAACTCAACTCACGCCTGCAGTGAAGTACAGCCCTTCATGTCTACCCCCTCTCAGTCCGTCACATGTCCGTCCCATCTCCGGCGTCTGCTGCTCTGTCAGTGTGTCAGCGGTGCGCTCCAGGCAGCCCGCTCTGTCCCACATCCACGAGGCTCCTCCGTCCACCCGCTCTGCTCCTGCCTTTCTATAGGCTGGCGGGCAAAATCCAATGACATGATGTGCACGCGACTCGGGCGGCTCAGGTCAGGATCGGAAGTTCTCTGAGATTTCCGGAATTGCATGCGCAGTTCTGACCCGAATGAGTTGATGCCGTTTTTACTGGCACAAATCAGCAGCTACGGACTTTTACGGACGGCAAAAATATGCCCTGTTTTTACTGGCTGTCCGTAAATTTACGGACGGTTGGCAACACTGCTGCTGCTCCCTATGGATCCTCTGGGTAGCAGGAATACATCTGTACAAAACACAAATAATATGGTAAAGTTATAAGCACTACAATATTCAAACTCACATTGTGTGAAGATAGATACAGCATAAGGATTCCACTGTGGCCACATTCCTACCACAGGATCCCCACAGGGGAAGGGGGAGCCATGAACGTTCAACCTAGCTTGACATGCAGATCCTAATGCGCATGTGCCTGGTCCAGCCGACGCTGCTCTCCGAGGACACACAAACCCACACGAGCAGGATACAGGGAGGAAGAGAGTGAGGATGTCACACAGTTGCCATGACAATGCATTTCGGAGGCCTCCTTTATAGTACTGACCACCAAGGTAAGGGGACACAACGCTGACCACCTATGCCAGCTGACACCATACTACTAATCTGGACAATGCATGCCCAAGATGTATTCCTGACTATTGCATTCAGTAGGTGTGCCTGTGAGACTCTCCTTAAGGCCTGATTCACACCGATGCATTTCTAGTGCTTTTTGCCTTTTGCTGATTTGCACTACAGTCCATTTACCATGGTTTCCTATGGAACACATTCTGTAGTGCAAATCTGCAAAATGCAAAAAGCACTAAAAATGCATCGGTGTGAATCATGACTTAGGGCTCTTTCACACAGGTGTTGAAAATAGGAGGTTGGGTCGTTTTTTCAACGCTTCCAGAACACCTATCAAAGCCACTCAAAATTGTTACAATAGGGAGCACATGGAGGCAGGGGAGGGCTGGCAGCCATAGGCCTGGGGGGCAAGTCCAGTCAAGAGGCCCATTGAACCACCGAATCAGCTCACCATCCATGCCCACCCAATGGGCCTAGCGAGATCCATGGTAGCGCCGGCCCTGGGTGCCCCCCCCCTTTGCCTGCAGTTAGTTGCCTATGGCGTTTACAGTGCATTTATTGTGCGGTTGCAAAGCGTCAATAATAATCATTTCCCATTTTAGCCTTGTAAAAAACAAAACAACTAACAAGGTATTTGAGAAGTGCTGCCTGACACAACACGAATGCCTTTCATAGGTGTGTGCAGCCTATTGCATTAGGGTGTGCACCCCAAAGCTCAAGCACCCACGCCTTTTTCTGTAGCCTCAACTGCACTGGACAATGAATGAATGGGAAGTGCTCTGTGCTGAGCAGCTTCCTCTTCATTCACAAACTGAAGCATAGTAAACAAAGTTTACTATGCTCCAACTATGACCGAACACAATGAGTAAGTGTGTTTGTTTAGAAAAGGAAGGGGCTTGACATATTGATTAGCGACCACTCTCCATCCTGAAACATCCCCTGCACCAGCCTGGGGAGAAGAGGGGAGGGGAGGGAAACCAGCAACACTGGGGTGGGGGGCGTGCAACACGGGGGAATCCTGGGTACAAGGGGGGAATCAGCACCTCACAGAGTGATTAGGGTGTGCCCAGGCATCCTAAATGCTCAATAATGCTATAGATGCGTTAATGCACTTTTAGGCTGTGAAAGATTCCTTAGGGAGCAGTATTTAGTGTGTGCAGGGCATACTGCAAGTGAACCTAAGCTCTCTCTAAAGAGGAACTGCAGTCTGCTCACATACAGTATCTCACAAAAGTGAGTACACCTCTCACACTTTTGTGAATATTTTATTCTATCTTTTCATGTGACAAGACTGAAAAAAATACACTTTGCTACAATGTAAAGTAGTGAGTGTACAGCTTGTATAACAGTGTAAATTTACTGTCACCTCAAAATAACTCAACACACAGCCATTAATGTTTAAACCGCTGCCAACAAAAGCGAGTACACCCCTACGTGAAAATGTCCGAATTCGGCTAAAGTGTCAATATTTTGTGTAGACACCATTATTTTCCAGGACTGCCTTAACCCTCTTGGGTATGGAGTTCACCAGAGCTTCACAGGTTGTCACTGGAGTCCTCTTCCACTCCTCCATGACGACATTACAGAGCTGGTGAATGTTAGAGACCTTGCGCTCCTCTACCTTCTGTTTGAGGATGCCCCACAGATGCTCAATAGGGTTTAGGTCTGGAGACATGCTTGGCCAGTTCACCACCTTTATCTTCAGCTTCTTTAGCAAGACAGTGGTCGTCTTGGAGGTGCGTTATCATGTTGGAATACTGCCCTGCAGCCCAGTCTCCGAAGGGAGGGGATCATGCTCTGCTTCAGTATGTCGCAGTACATGTTGGCATTCATGGTTCCGTCAATGAACTGTAGATCCCCAGTGGCAGCAGCACTCATGCAGCCCCAGACCATGACACTCCCACTACCATGTTTGACTGTAGGTAAGACACATTTGTCTTTGTACTCCTAACCTGGTTGCCGCCACACATGCTTGACACCATCTAAACCAAATAAGTTTATCTTGGTCTCATCAGACCACAGTTCCAGTTATCCATATCTTTTATCTGCTTGTCTTCAGCAAACTGCGGGCTTTCTTGTGCATCACCTTTAGAAGAGGCTTCCTTCTGGGATGACAGCCATTCAGACCAATTTGATGCAGTGTGCGGCGTATGGTCTGAGCACTGACAGGCTGACCCCCCACCCCTTCAAACTCTGCAGCAATGCTGGCAGCACTCGTACATCTATTTCCCAAAGACAACCTCTGGATATGATGCTGAGCATGTGCACTCAACTTCTTTGGTCGACCATGGCGAGGCCTCTTCTGAGAGGAACCTGTCCTGTTAAACTGCTGTATGGTCTTGGCAATCTTCTTATAGCCTAGGCCATCTTTATGTAGAGAAACAATTATTTATTTCAGATCCTCAGAGAGTTCTTTGCCATGAGGTGCCTTCGTGCCATGTTGAACTTCCAGTGGCCAGTATGAGAGAGTGAGAGTGATAACACCAATTGTAACACACCTGCTCCTCATTCACACCTGAGACCTTGTAACACTAATGAGTCACATGACACCGGGGAGGCAAAATGGCAATTTTTTCCCAATTTGGACATTTTCACTTAGGGATGTATTCACTTTTGCTGCCAGCGGTTTAGACATTAACCGGTTCCACACCGCCTACTGTCTATTTACGGAGGCAGTGTGGACGCTGGGCGCGAATCACCATAAAAAAGCAGCGATCTGTGAGTGGCCGCTAGGAGAGTGTGCCCGCGGCTCGGACGGACCCGATGTCTGCCTGTGAGCCGTAATGAGAGTCCACAGGCAAAGAACGGGGAACCGCCGATGTAAACAAGGCGGTTCCCCGCTCTGTTAATGGCGGCATGGGAGATCTACTGATCCCTGTCACTGGGATCAGTTAGATCTCTCATGCCCATGGTAGCCCAGCCCCCCCACAGTTTGAACACACCCAGAGAACATAGTTAACCCCTAGGTCTCCCCCTGCAGGTTAACCCCTTCACTGCCAATGACATTTACACAGTAATCAGTGGACATTTACATTTCTGATCGCTGTATAAATGTCATTGGTCCCAAAAAGTGTAAAAAATGTCCGACATGTCCGCTGCAATATCACAGTACCGCTAAAAATCGCAGATTGCCGCCATTACTAGTAAAAAAAAAAAAATAAATTAATTCTCATCATCCGTAAACGCGGCCACTTTTGCGCAAACCAATCAATGTACGCTGATTGTGATTTTTTTTACCAAAAATATGAGGAAGAATATAAATCGGCCAAAACCAATGAAAAAAAATGTTTTTTTATATTTTTTTTTTGGATTTGTATTTTAGCAAAAAGTAAGAAATTTGGGTTTTTTTGCAAAATTGTCGCTCTTCTTTTGTTTATAGCGGTGATCAGAAATGACGCAGCGGTGATCTAATACCACAGAAAGAAAGCTCTATTTGTGGGGAAAAAAGGACGCAAATTTCGTTTGGGTACAACATCGCACGACCGCGCAATTGTCAGTTAAAGCGACGCAGTGCCGAATCGCAAAAAGTGCTCTGGTCCTAACCTGGGAAATCCTTCCGGGGCTGAAGTGGTTAATGGCTGTGTGTCGAGTTATTTTGAATGAATAGCACATTTACACTGTTATACAAGCTGTACACTCTACATTGTAGCAAAGTGTAATTTCTTCAGTGTTGTCACATGAAAAGATAGACTAAAATATTTACAAAACTGTGAGGGGTGTACTCACTTTTGTGAGATACTGCAATTTTTAATAAAAAAATCTTCGCCATTCTGAAGCTTCCCTCCAACTACTTTGCATATTATTTTATATATACTATGATTCTGTACTTACCAAATATGCTGCAGAAATCTCCCTCCACTAAGTCTGGCTGCAATCATTTTAGCTGTGGGAAGCTGAAGCTGCTGCCTGTTCACTTCCTGGAATTACAGACACTCAGAAGCACACCTCCAGCTCTGCAGCATTGCAGCTCTCATTGGCCCTCTTATGACTCCACCCCCCTCCCCTCCTGGCAAACTCTCACGAGAGTGAGAGAGAGAGCTGTGCATGATGTCATACGCCTAAGATAATGACCAGACAAGAAACAGGAAGTGGGCTGTATAAGGTATTTACTGGCAGAAAAAAATGTTTTACTATCCAAAGTTAAAGCAACAAGGGCAAAAGATTTAATAGAGGGAAAGTTAAAAAATGACTGAAGGTCCACTTTAATCATGTCCCTTTAACTGCAGCATATATAAATTCAGCCATGTCCCTTTAAGGTCAGTTTTTTTTCTCTCCTTAAACAGAACCCTAACCCTATTAAGGTGCCCTAGATTGTCTCAGGTCTTTCACAATCCTAACACCACCCTTGCTCAGTAATCTAATTATGATTTATTAATTGTATGTGGAAGAATATGTACGGCATTTCTCCATTCCAAATTCTTAAAACAATAAAATTCCTGTCAAAGAAAAGTAGTAAATTCCTACAGGCTTAGGTTGATGACTGCCAAATTTTGTTAGAGAAAAATGCACGGAAAAGTCTTTATGACTTGGCACATCTATGTGCAAAATTCCCTTTGCTTATTTCAACTTTTTTCTTGAAATATGCCAAAAAATTAAAGAACCTGCACAGATCACCTTAATAATTAGACCAAGCTACCATATGGTGTTTTTTTAACCTTTACTAAATAGGCCCAACCGTATAAGCATGTAATGCTAAATAGACATTTAGAAAAACTTTTTGAACTGAATGCAGTCTACTTTTCATGTGCTTAGACTGCCCTCCAGTGGTTTAATCACAAACTGTTTTATTGTCAACAACAC
This sequence comes from Glandirana rugosa, assembly GCA_018402905.1. Taxonomy (NCBI): domain Eukaryota; kingdom Metazoa; phylum Chordata; class Amphibia; order Anura; family Ranidae; genus Glandirana; species Glandirana rugosa. The sequence continues at coordinate 312,809 of BLSH010197618.1, forward strand.
ATTGTTAAAGCTAACTTTTTTTTATCTATTGAAGTGTATCAAAATACATTGTAGTGTTTCTATTCATATTTTCATAAGTTAAAATATGATGAAGTACTGAGGGAGGTGTACCATGGGGTGTGATGATATAATACTTTAACAGCAACACATAACTCAGCTTTCACTAAAAAACGATAAAACATATTCATTTACTATAATGTGAAAATCCAGGTTGTTTCTAAATTCCAGTTTATCAAAATTTCACCACCGTGGATGCCACCTATTGGTCTCAGATCATCAGATGTTACACTCCTTATGCATTTCTCATGGTATAACATATTATTACTTCTGCACCTAGATATAATTTTTTTGAAAAAATAGTAAAAAATACAAAATTATATATTGCATCTTATAAGTCCTTAGCTGTGGTGGCTCCATTATTCCCCCTTTTCAGACTTCCCCCCCTTTTTTCAACTAGGGATTCTGGCAAAAACGCAATTCCTGTCCTATGATGACAACACTTACTCTCTGTACTGTATCTGTTGCATTGTCATCACCCAAGGTTGCTTTTCTGGTTTAGGCCCCTTTCACACTGGCGGCTGTTCTGCCGTTGCTAAATGCAAGCCAGATACCAGACTCCAAATCACAATGATTACTTGCATTTGTACATTCCGACTAGCCACGGTTACATGCAACTATGTTTAGCTGCAGTGGAAACATTCTTAACATTCTTGACATTTCTGAAGTGCTTCCTATTGATTTTCTATGCTTGTTGCCGTTGCTATCCGTAGATGACACAGTGCACTGCTTTTACCTGCCGATAGCTGCAGATTCATGCAGATATCTGCAGATTCGTGCAGATAGCTGCAGATTCGTGCAGATAGCTGCATAACATCGTTCCTGGACGCATTCCAATCCATTTTTTCTAATCGTTCTAAATTGTCTGTAACAAAACCGTTGCTAAATTCAGAGTGTGAAAGGGGCCATAGGAAAGCATTGTCACAGTATAGCTGCGGTAGAGAACTCCATCTATCTGCAGCTAAAAGCTGGATTCTATCCGTCCATGTGAAAGGGGCCTTAGACTACAACATCTCCCCCTCTCTCCCATTACTTAGGTGTCATCATTCACAAAAGCTAGCTGGGAAGGCAGATAGCATTGTTGGAGATTGTAGTTAAGAAGTTATAAGGTGGCAAGTTTTCTGAAAGGATCAACAGGCATCCGTCTATACTTTCAGAATAATGTTTTTAAACTTAAAAAAAAAAAAGCAAATGCCGCCATGCACCTTAGGACTGGAAAGCTGCAATATATTATATTTTAATGTTTGGGTTTAGATATGCTTTAATGCTTACATCAACGCTTATAAAAGATAGCGTATTTCCTCCTTGTGGTTGCTGTCTTCTCCTGTGTTAGATTTATTGTAGTCCTGGCCTTAGATTACAGCAATAAGAGGCAGAACTGCACATTGTATTTACAGATAAAGAGCTCCACAGGCAGGCAGTCCTTTGTCTCCTTCAACCTTTGTGAGACAACAATTCAAAGCTGTAAATCATACAACCCCTGACATCAATAACATCATGCTCTTCCCCAAGAGTCCTGTTCTTCACAGATGGATACAATTGATGTAGGATACTGGTACTGTATCTATCTTGACATCCCTAAAAAAATGCTATCCCATGCTTGGTTGCAGCCCATCTTTGGCCTCCATTCATCGCACTTGTCAGTGACATTGTCTTAACAGAATAAAACAAGGAAGATTCACTCCCATATCCACATCCATAATCATATAGTTATAAGGCAAAAAATGAGGGGCAGATGGTCCCACTAGGTCGGACTTTTAAGGCACTCCAGACTTGGATATATAAAACTACAAATTTTATCTAAATAAAATCAAAAAGTCAATAATGAATTAGATAGCAAATTGAGACAAGCACTGCAAAATGTGGCACCACATCCAATCATGAATGATTAAGAAGAAAAAAGAAAAAAAAAGGAGGACTTTTAAGGTTGCCACTTGATTCCCGAATGGAAAAAACAACCAAACTTATATATTGTTAAAAACATATTTATTTGAATACATTAAAAATCCTTTTCCATATTAAGAGAGTGGATACAAATTGTGAGTGTAAATAAGACTCTGTTCCAAATTGGAAACCATGAAGACACTTTACATAGACCGCCATGTAGAAGGCCCACAAATGATGTCCAGAGATGAACTGAGTAAATGTCCTTAGGTCTCAAGAGGCCAGACTGCCAGAACGGTCTGTGTCAACATTGGGGGATCGCAGATTCATTTCATTGTGGTTTCATGGTTTCCAATTTGGAACAGAGTCCTATTTATACTCACGATTTGTATCCCCCTCTCTTAATATGGAAAAGGATTTTTAATATATTCAAATAAATATGTTTTCTAACAATATATAAGTTTGGTTGTTTTTTCCATTCGGGAATCAAGTGGCAACCTTAAAAGTCCGCCTTTTTTTCTTTTTTCTTCTATATCAAAAATACAGATAGCACAGTAGTTAAAAGCATGCATGTGATATCAGCATCATTTCATAATAGTTGTTGCATTTGTGTGAGAACCATAAGCCCCTCTGCCCCAACGCACGTTTCGCAAACTCGCTTCCTCAGGACACATTCAGGGGGGTATGGAAATGGAACCGAGGTCTCACAAACAGCGGGACGCATGCACATGATAAGGAAAAATCTGCTTCCAATCCAGACTTCGTAAAAACTAGCAAAAGTATTGGGAATACACCTCAAAAGTATATGAGATCATATGGTGCTTAGCTGAGGTAATATCTGTGGCAATGCCTAAGGGGTACCATTCAACTAGGGTACACACAGAGAAAGCTATCAATGTCCAATAAATAGTAATTCCTAGAGCCTGTTACACCAATAATTCCATATAAGAAATCCACATTCCGATGGAGTGAAATCACTCCACGTCACCAATCAGATGAACTGACATATACATCATTATTGTGTCCCATCAGTGTGCAGGCGACATTATACAGGCATATAGCAGAATATTGTCTGGAGATGTGCTTGTCTTAACAGAATTTACCTTTTCTTACTACTGTCCTCAGCAGGCCTTCCACAGAGGAGTCACTGACATTAGGCCAAACAACCTTGTGAAGGGTTAGACTCACAATCTACTTTCTATAACACAAACCATTTTTTCTAGCAATATTTACACTTCTCTAAAGTATAATTAAATGTAAAACCTTCTTTTTTTTAACCATCCCAATACTGGGCACTTTCACCCCCTTCCTGCCCAGGCCATTTTTCAGCTTTCAGCACTGTCGCACTTTGAATAACAATTGCGTGGCTATACTACAATGTAACCATATGAATTTTTTTTTATTATTTTCTACACACAAACAGGGCTTTCTTTTGGTGGTATGTAATCACTGCTGTGTTTTTTATTTTTCACTAAAGAAAAAAAAAAAAGACCGAAAATTTTGAAAAAAAAAAAGTTTTTTCTGTCAGTAAATTTTGTAAACAAGTAATTTTTTCCTTCACTGATGTGAGCTGATGGGCTGCACTGATGGGCACTGATCAGGTGGCACTTAAGGGCACTGATTAGGGGGCACTGATGAGGAGGCACTGATAGACGGCACTAATGAATGATAATTGGGCGGCACTGACGGGTGGCACTTGTGGGCACTTATACGTGGCACTGATGGGCAGCACTGGAGGGCACTGATAGGCAGCACAGATAGGCGGCACTGATGGGCACTGATGGGTGGCACTTATGTGCACTGATTGGTGGCATTGATGGGCACTGATTGGTGGCACTAGTGGGCACTGATTGGTGGCACTGATTGGGCACTGCTGGCACTCTATTCTAATCAGGGAACTGATGATCAGTACCCTGATTACCTGTCTTGGTGTCCCCTGCGAGGAGATGCCACTGATCGGCTCTCCTCACCACACACTCACACATCCCATGGTTAAAGAGCCACATCATTGGCTCTTTAAAGAGATCGGGGTCGCGCCATGTCCTAGGAACACTGTGCGCCCGCAATCACCACGCTGCACACCCCCGCGGGCGCACGAGAGTGGCCATTCTGAAGCGGCATCATATGACGTCCACCCAGAACAAGAGCCGCACCACTCCACTCGGTGGGCGGGCGGCAAGTGGTTAATTTTAGATAGAGTTGAGAGGGATTAAAACACCTGTCAGTTTTTATTGTTGCCTGTGCCCGCATGAGAGACATTCACCCGCACTATTTGTTCTATTAACCGTTATCAAACTGAAAATAAAACTGTGGACTGTCACCAGGACAGTAATAGAAGGGAAATCCTCTAATCAGAACAACTGGGAATTCCTTCACTTTCATTCACCAGACTCAAGGCCTGATCTGCAGCTCCAGCTACATCCTCATCTCTTGCACCCAAACTCTCCTGACACCTGCTGGCAGATTGCTGTATTTAAGGAGGCCTGCCCCCTGCCAACAAAGGTGGTGGATTGGTCAGGGCTCCTTGTCATGCATCAGGAAGTGACACCTTCTCATCCATCCCCCTTCTAGAGCTTTCCCAGCTCAAGAGGAGGAAATCTCCAAGACGTGCCCCTTCCCTCCATCTCCAGCCCCTACCCTGAGCCACTCCCTAGCCCAGATCAAAACATTTAGGCCTGCACTTACAGTCAGGCCTGACTAGATTTTTCCTCTCCTACCAAAATCTACAAAGTAAAAGCACCTACATTATGGGGGCGCTGCACACAAACCAATTAATATACACTTATTGTGGTTTTTGTTTTAACCAAACATGTAGCAGAATACCTTTTGGCCTTATGAAGAAAATTGATTTTAGTGGATATGTTTTGTGGGAGATTAGCTCGTGGGGATCAGCTTTCCTGAGGAAAAATAGTCAGCGTGCAGGCAACTTTTCAGAAAATCTGGCGGCTTGCCAGGTTTATTGATAAATAAGTTGCAGGTTAAAAAACAGTATAGTTTCCTCACTATACAGTGTGGGGCTGGCCCCCGACAACCACAAAACATAAGAAAAATGTTTAAAGTCCAAAACAGCTCCCTCAGATGCCTCTCTGAGGTTCAGGCCAGAGCTCAAGTGAGATCTCTTCTTGATTGCTTAAGTCCATCTTCTGGTGGACTCCAGTGGACCACAAACTTCGGCCATGGTGGCTGATAAAATCCGGACCAGACTCTGCTTAATCCAGTTCACACAATCGCATACGAGCTGACAGGTAGCGTCCGTGTACTACTTCGCCTCGCATATTGTCACAGTTTTCAAACTTTTCAGTCTTCTTTCGTTTATATAACATTAAAAAAACCCAGTCAGGATTAAAGAGGAATCTGCTCACATAATTTGTAATAAGATGATCTTTGCCATTCTGAAACTTCCCTCTAACCACTTTGCATATTATTTTATATGTACTATGATTCTGTACTTGCCAAATATGCTGCAGAAATCTCTCTCCACTCAGTCTGGCTGCAGCCATTTTAATTGTGGGCAGCTGAAGCTGTTGCCTATTCACTTCCTGGATTTACACCGACACACATAGGCACACCTCCAGCTCTGCAGATCTCATTGGCCTTCTTATGACTCACCCCCCCACCCTTCCTGGCAAAATCAAACGAGAGTGAGAGAGAGAGAGCTGTGCATGATGTCAAACTCCGACCAACCAAGAAACAAGTGGGCTGTATAAGGTATTTTCTGGCAGAAAAAAAATGTTTTGCTATCCAAAGTTAAAACAAGGGCAGCAAATTATATTGATGGAAAGATGAAAAAATGACCGAAGTTCACCTTTAAATATCAGCAAAAGAAAGCTCTATTTCTGCAAAAAAATACTATAAAAATTTTATTTGCAGTGCTGTATGACCGAGCGATTTCCAGTTAAAGTAGCACAGTGCAGACTAAATACCCTGGGCATGAAAGAGGTAAAACCTCACAGAGGTTAAGTGGTCAAGTAATGCACAATACGTTTTTGCCATGATGATGCTGCCACCTGCATCATTACAATGATTTAAGACTATTAGCATCAAACTTGAACATCTTATCCATTAACCACCAAACAGAATACATAGGTAGTTCTTAAAGCGTTTGTTAACCCCCCCCAAAAAATGCTACTCCTGTCTCTTTAATGTGCAATTAGCAGCATGTTGCTCTTGCTTTTTAAATTATCCTTCTGTATCCCATAAAATATCTGTTTGAGAATGCCAGGTACGGACTTCCCCCTGAGTACAGACTCCCATTATCATGTTAGCTGAGGCTGTGAGGCCGTCTGTGCGTGTCTGAGTCACTACCAGCTCTCTGTCCTCCTTTGCCTGTGTTCATCTCCCCCCTCCCTCTCTCTTCCTGTCAGCACATAGTCTGCAGTGAGAAAAACAATATGATACATTCCCAGCCCCGCCCCTTTCCTCTACATCCCCCTCCCTTCTCCTCTTCATACATACTTCTCTGATTACAGCACGGCCACAGGGAGGAAGATAACAGATTCCTTTTCTGACGTATCTTGCATACGTCAGGAGGAACGTGTGTCCCTCCTACTCAGCACCCTCGGCTGGATACAAGAGAGAATATAGAACACGTGATAAGAAGAAAGACGCTGCCATACTTATTGAACTATGTACGTATGTATGTATGTGTGCTAGATTAACCCCTTCCTGCCCGCACTATAGCTGAGAGACGGCTACAGAGTGGGCCTGAATTACTGGGGGCATCCATGGACGTCCTCCCGAGCATGCCCTTTCAGCACATCGCTGCGGGTTGCGTGCGGTGCGCTCTGTGATGACAGAGTGAATGAGACTCAGCTGATCACAGATAGGAGGAAGGGGCTGATCCTGGCCCCTTATCACGGGATCAGCTGTCAGCCAATGACAATTGATCACGTGATGTTAACAGAAGATTGGTGATTGGCATTTTTTTTTTCCTTCATACTGGCAGTGTGAGGGGAAAAAAAGATGATCACCGGCTTCTGTCAGAGGGACATTGGTCCCTCACACAGAGAGCCGCAGCTGCCTCACCTGTGTCTCCAGTGCCACCTGCTAGTGCCACCTATCAGTACTCACCAGTGCCAACTAACAGTACCCACTGTGCCACCTACCAGTACCCACAGTGCCACCTACCTTTGCCCACCAGTGCCCATTAGTGATGCCAATCAATGCCCATCAGTGCCTCATCATCAGTGCCAGCAATCAGTTCTGCCTATCAGTGTCACCTACCAGTGCCCATCAGTGCCACCCATCAGTGCCTCCTATCAGTGCCCTTCAGTGCCTCCCATCAGTACCACCCATCAGTGCCACCTTATTAGTGCTTATCAGTGCCACCTATCAGTGCCCAATAGTGCCGCCTTACCAGTGCCTATCAGTGCAGCCTATCAGTGCCAATCAGTGAAGCCTATCAGTGCCCATCAGTGGAGCCTATCAGTGCAGCCTGTCAGTGCCCACAAGTGCAGCCTCATCAGCACACATCAATGAAGGTGAAAAATTACCTGTTTTCAAAATGTTATAACAAACTATGAAACTGTTTTTTTTTATCAAAGTCTTTAGTATGTTTTCATTTTTTTTAGCAACAAATAAAAACCGCAGAGGTGATTAAATACCCCCGACAGAAAGCTCTATTTGTGGGAAAAAAATGATAAAAATGTAATTTGGGTACAGTATTGCATGACCGCGAAATTGTCATTCAAAGTGTGACAGCACTGAAATCTGAAAATTGGTCTGGGCAGGAAGGAGGTTTAAGTGCCCAGTAAGCAAGTGGTTAATTAGGTTAAATTGGGTTAGCAACCACTTTAAGGCCTCATGTACAGAGAGACTTAGCAGCTCCTATGTGCTGAGACGTAAAATCTCTGCCACACTCGGGGAGCCACATGTGCCGCATACAGCTACCAATACAGGTGGAAGGCTGTATGCAGTTGTACACACTGGTGCTAATGGCTTCTGCATTGGCCCCTGCAGTGGTTCATATGGTGCATCACTTTCATATTCAGGGAGAAGTGTTGTATTCACATGCATGAGTAAACACCGATACAGATGATGCCTAATGATGTCTGATGATGAAACGCGTAAGTAGGAGCCAGGACATCTGTGCGTCACATCCGATCTAGTGTAGTGGAACGCAGAAGAGTGGCAGAGACCCTGGCGTGGTGAATCTGACTTCTCTGTAAGTGAATGTATGCTTATGTTGGTCTAAAATACAGAATATTTATCTGACATATGGAAGTCTTTCTCTCTCTTGCATGAAGCGTGGCGGGCTGTGTAGCGGTGGAGCGAGAGGTGCTCCCAGAGAGGCATGGTGACCCTGCCCTGGAATCTTAAAGCTATATATACCCTCCTTGGCATGACACATTTCTGAGAGATTGTATTATGGGGTCACGATCTATCCGGCTGAATATCAAATTAATCTGTGGATGGGAGTCTGTACCAGATACATTGTTTGATAACATATCTGGTGTCACCAACCTATTTCGTCTTTCATCCTGCTGATAATTATTTACATAGCACATTGGACTTTTACTCTATTCTTATATTGCTGGCAATTATTCAGTTAGCGCATTGGATTTCTACCTCACTGTCAGCGGTCAGATACTTATAAACAGGTGATAGTGTGCTGTTGCACATAGTTTTTTGCACCTTTTGCATATACTTTGCACATAGATCTTTTGATGTACTAGCACTGGTTTGCACGTATTTCTGTACTTGCATTGTTTTGCACATTTTTTGCACCTTCTGCATATGATTTGCACATCTATTAACTGAGTGGAGTAATATTACACACACATACATATTCATTTTTCATTTTCACACCAACTGATGATTTTTTTGGGTTATGGCACTTTGTTTTGTATTGGATGAATTTTTTTGTATACATTTTTAATATTTCATATTTTTTTATATCACTTAGCAGTGCCTAATCACACATACTTTGCACTTTACTGATGCAGAAGCCATTTGCATTTACCCGAGCAATGCCGCTACAGTCATTCACTTGTATTGGCTGCTGTTTGTTTATATTCATATCAGATAGGGGAAGCTTTGGGTTTGGGGTGATGTGGCATTACTTTCAAACAGTTGCTGGACAAGTATGAATGCCCACTATGAACATCAACAAAGAACAATATTGTACTAGGTGGTATCAAAAGGTTTTGTAACATGCGAACAGATGGCTGCATGCACTGTCACAGGGAGCACCCACCTTCATAAGTCAATGTGCCAAAAGACATTGTTCTTTGTACATCGTGAGCTGTGCAACTAGTGCTTTTCTAACCATGTGTGTTTCCACGTCTGCTATTTCATCATGGACAGCAAATGAGAACAAAGAGCAAACTTGAAATTCTGTGTGAAACTGGGCAAATCTGCTACAGAGACATTTGACATGATTTGGCAGGTTTACGGTGATGCTGCAATGAGTTGTTTGAGGTGTTTTGAGTGACACACATGCTTCAAGAGGGGAAGAAAATCACTGGAAGATGATAGATGACAGATCAAGAAGACCAGAGGCGTAGCTTGAAGCTTGTGGGCCCCGATGCAAAAGCTGACCTGGGCTCCCCCTATTACCATCTGGTGCTTTTACAGCATGCTTGCCCCATCACTCTGTGTAGGTGAAATTGGAAAGCAGAGTGCCCAGGATGGGCCTTGGCGGGCCCTGGAGTTTACTGAATTATCTACACAAGTTGACACAGAGATCACTTTTACCCAGGGACACGGTGTAATATGGAGCAGACAACCTCTAAGGAGAGGAGACCTACCTTAATAATATGAGAGAGATCAAAGATCTCCGGGGGTTCAGCATCCTTATTTAAGAAATTAACCAGCATGGCCAAACTTAATATTAGGGAAAACTTAGAGAAAGAATGAAACAAATGACGCTGCAAAAATCTAAACTTAGCCCACCTTAGTGGATATTGTCAGTCAGTAGAGCAATTGACGGAGTCCCCATTTCACATCAGAGCCCCCTCCATTTCACACCAAAGCCCCCCCATTTCACATCAGAGTTCAAAAGGGATTATAATTCAAACCGGTACGACCAATTAAAGAATTTATTCCTACGACTTGGGGGCCTCTAGAAACTAGAGAGAGTATAATAATTCCATCCAGAGGAGAGGAATCTCCAACAGACGAGGTATAATGTGGCACAGGGACCCATTTTCACTAGAGACACAGTTGAACACATCTATTAAGTCATTTGAGGTCCCGGGCGGTTCCGGGTAGGACCCGTGAGACGAAAGGTTAAAGTGGATGTGTCTCACTACCCCGT
>BLSH010197618.1:323552-335060 GCA_018402905.1 Glandirana rugosa
AGTCCCCCTGCATCACACCAGAGTCCCCCTGCATCACGCCAGAGTCCCCCTGCATCACACCAGAGTCCCCCTGCATCACGCCAGAGTCCCCCTGCATCACATCAGAGTCCCCCTGCATCACACGAGAGCTCCCTACATCACATCAGAGTCCCCCTGCATCACATGAGAGCCCTCTGCATCACATCAGAGTCCCCTGCATCACATCAGAGTCCCCTGCATCGCATCAGAGTCCCCCTGCATCACATCAGAGTACCTCTCAACATCAGTCCCCATTTCAGGTTAGTGGGGGAGGCCCCCAGGAGGTGCTAGGATTGTTTACATGACAAAACTTTTCTGACTGTCTGTGAATCTGTGTTGTGTCTGTGCTGGCAGGCCAGATGCCATGTCAGTGTGGCTGTTATAATCTGTTCCCACATGAGAGAATTCTCCTGCACAGCAGCGTGTCTCGCACCTTAGAAGCTCCTGTCCCAGGCTGCTAATACTGAGTCGGAATTCAGACATATCTCCTCCAGCCAATGAGGGGAGAGGGGTGTGGTCTGGGGAGAAGGCACACTAGAAGCTCTGGACTGGATTACAGAGCTCAACTGGGGCCCTGGGAGACACAGGGTGGATCGGACCTGCATTCTGTTTCCAGGTTTTGTGGTTGTACATGATGGATTTTTCAATGAGAGCAGGGAGCTAGGCCCCCCTGGAGCTAAATATATGGTTGCTATGGCAACTCCTGCACCCCTTCATGCTACGCCCATGGAGAAGACCTTCAACAAACTCAAGCCTGGAAAATGTCCAATGTCCATTTGGCAACTTGTGCATTATGATCGCTGGAGAACAATCGCGAGCGTGACTGAAAACAGTTTCACACAGAATTTCATGTTTGCTCTTTGTTCTAACTTGCTCTATATGATGAAACAGCAGATGTGGTAATGCACATGGTCAGAATAGCACCAGTTGCGTGCAGCCTTGTGCTGCCATCTGTTGGTGTGTTACAAAACTGGTCTCCAAACTTTTTAATACCACCTTGTATATGAACATTGTACCTTGTACTATGAAATGTCCCATACAAATTTGAGAGGCATCAAGAAGGGCAAAATGAGAAAAAAAGGTTAATAATAATAAATGTATGCCTGTCGTACTCAGAGCAACATATATATACAGTATCTCACAAAAGTGAGTACACCCCTCGAATTTTTGTAAATATTTTATTATAACTTTTCATGTGACAGCACAGAAGCAATGACACTTTGCTACAATGTAAAGTAGTGAGTGTACAGCTTGTATAACAGTGTACATTTGCTTTCCCCTCAAAATAACTTAACACACAGCCATTAATGTCTAAACTGCTGGCAACAAAAGTGAGTACACCCCTAAGGGAAAATGTGCAAGTTGGGTCAAATTAGCCATTTTCCCTCCCCGGTGTCATGTGACTTGTTAGTGTTACAAGATCTCAGGTGTGAATGGGGAACAGGTGTGTTAAATTTGGTGTTATCGCTCTCACTCTCTCATACTGGTCACTGGAAGTTCAACATGGCATCTCATGGCAAAGAACTCTCTGAGGATCTGAAAAAAAAATGTTTGCTCTACATAAAGATGGCCTAGGCTATGAACAGATTGCCAAGACCCTGAAACTAAGCTGCAGCACGGTGGCGAAGACCATACAGCGGTTTAACAGGACAGGTTCCACTCAGAACAGGACTCACCATTGTCAATCAAAGAAGCACATGCTCAGCGTCATATCCAGAGGTTGTCTTTGGGAAATAGACAAATGAGTCTAGCATTGCTGCAGAGGTTGAAGGGGTGGGGGTGGGGGGGGTCAGCCTGTCAGTGCTCAGACCATACGCCACACACTGCATCAAATTGGTCTGCATGGCTGTCGTCCCTGAAGGAAACCTCTTCTAAAGATGATGCACAAGAAAGCCAGCAAACAGTTTGCTGAAGACAAGCAGACTAAGGACATGGATTACTGGAACCATGTCCCATGGTCAGATGAGACCAAGATAAATGTTCAGATGATGTCAAGCGTGTGGGGCGGCAACCAAGTAAGGAGTACAAAGACAAGTGTGTCTTGCCTACAGTCAAGCATGCTGGTGAGAGTGTCATGGTCTGGGACTGCATGAGTGCTGCCGGCACTGGGGAGCTACAGTTCATTGAGGGAACCATGAATGCCAACATGTACTGTGAAATACTGAAGCAGTACTGATCGCCTCCCTTCGGAGACTGGGCCGCAGGGCAGTATTCCAACATGATAACGACCTCAAAGATGACCACTGCCTTGCTAAAAGGTAAAGGTGATGGACTATCCAAGCATGTCTCCAGACCTAAACCCTATTGAGCATCTGTGGGGCATCCTTGGAAGATGGAGGAGTGCAAGGGCTCTAACATCCACCAGCTCTGTGATGTTGTTATGGAGGAGTGGAAGAGGACTCCAGTGGCAACCTGTAAAGCCGTGGTGAACTCCATGCCCAAGAAGGTTAAGGCAGTACTGGAAAATAATGGTGGCTACACAAAATATTGACACTTTGGACCCACACACACCTGCTCCCCCATTCACACCTGAGATCTTGTAACACTAACGAGTCACATGACACCGGGGAGGGAAAATGGCTAATTTGACCCAACTTGGACATTTTCCCTTAGGGGTGTACTCACTTTTGTTGCCAGCAGTTTAGACATTAATGGCTGTATGTTGAGTTATTTTGTGGGGACAAATGACACATGAAAAGATAGAATAAAATATTTACAAAAAATGTGAGGGGTGTACTCACTTTTGTGAGATACTGTAATTAAGAATAATAATAAGTACCTGCAACCATTAAGCATGAGTGAATACAGTAAGTGATTGCAGTCATATTCTTCAGTAATATGCAGTGGGCACTGCTACAGTATCTCACAAAAGTGAGTACACCCCTCACATTTTTGTAAATATTTTATTTTATGTGACAACACTGAAAAAAATACACTTTGCTACAGTGTAAAGTAGTGAGTGTACAGCTTGTATAACAGTATATAACAGTATAACAGTGTAAATTTGCTGTCCCCTCAAAATAACTCAACACACAGTAATTAATGTCTAAACCGCTGGCAACAAAAGTGAGTACACCCCTCAGTGAAACTTTCCAAACTGGGCCCAATTAGCCATTTTCCCTCCCTGGTGTCATGTGACTCGTTAATATTACAAGGTCTCAGGTGTGAATGGGGAGCAGGTGTGTTATATTTGGTGTTATCACTCTCACTCTCTCATACTGGTCACTGGAAGTTCAGCATGGCACCTCATGACAAAGAACTCTCCGAGGATCTGAAAAAATGAATTGTTGCTCTACATAAAGATGGCCTAGGCTATAAGAAGGCTGCCAAAACCCTGAAACTGAGCTGCAGCACAGGTGGCCAAGACTATACAGCAATTTAACAGGACATGTTCTGCTCAGAACAGGCCCCGCCATGGTTGACCAAAGAAGTTGAATGCACGTGCTCAGCGTCATATCCAGGGGTTGTCTTTTGGAAATAGACATATGAGTGCTGCCAGCATTGCTGCAGAGGTTGAAGGGGTGGGGGGTCAGCGTGTCAGTGCTCAGCCCAAACGCAACACTCTGCATCAAATTGGTCTGCATTGCTGTCGTCCCAGAAGGAAGCCTCTTCAAAAGATGATGCACAAAAGCCCACAAACTGTTTGCCAAAGACAAGCAGACTAAGGACATGGATTACTGGAACCATGACCTGTGCTTTAATGAGACCAAGATAAAATGATTTGGATCAGATGGTGTCAAGCATGTGTGGCGGCAACCAGGTAAGGAGTATAAATGGGGGGCGTCTTTAGTATTGATTGGACCCGGGGCAAACATTTTCTTGGACCCCCCATGCAATTTCGCTCTCCACCTGCTCTGAGGCATATAATAAATAGCAGTTAGACTCAAAATCAGTTTACTGAATCAGATCAGGCATCAATTGTGATTGGTTTCCAGAGGTTACAGCATAGCATTACCGCTTACTGACTGGTTGCTAGAGGTTACAGCACACATTACAGCTCACTGATTAGTTGCTAGAGGTTATAGTACATGATTTATGCTTGCTGATTGGTTGCTAGAGATTACTGTACATCAACACTGCTCACTGATTGGTTGCTAGAGGATACTGCTCATCATTACTGCTCGCTGATTGGTAGCTAGAGGTTACATGCACATCATCTCCTCACTGCCTGCACACCATGGACTGGGGAATGCAAAGTCACTTTCCTGACACCACAGAAATGTGCTACCCTTAGCAGATACACAGCAGTGCCATCAATTGTTAATGACACCATCTTCTGACATGTGCTGTGGCACTGTGTGATTTTGAAAAAGGGTTAGGGACTCTCTTCTGCATTTCTAACAAAAAGTTGAAATGAATGGGCTGCCCTACACGCGACCTACATCTTTATCCACCCTGTCAGTACATATTTGCTTCCTAAAACCCCTGCTAACCTCTGCACCCTAAACCTACCCCATCCTCTCCACTCCAATCCTCCCCCTTTAACTCTACCTGCCTCCTCTGCTCATCTTTGCACCCAACTTCCTTACCTCTATACATCCCCTCCTTGCTCACCTGTGCACCCCAAACTGTAATTCCTTCTCTGCCTAGCTCTGCACACTCCACACTACCCCCCCCCCCCCACACACACACACCAATCTGCTTACCTTTGCAGAACAGGCTGATGTTAGACTTAATGACCACAGTTGCAGGCTGGACTTTCAAGCATGCCCCTTTGTCTCCCCAGTGGGCAGCATTCAATATAGGTGATGGTGGATATGACCTCAGGGGGGTAAGATGTACATTTGAATGCCGCCTCTTTTTACATATGAATGCCACCTCTGTTTACATATCAATGCCGGTTATTTACATGTAAACACAGGGTCTGCAGGTGAGACATCTGTACACAACAATAGGGCAGATCTGGGCAGCATTAGTAGCAGCACTGCACACTTAGATATTGGGACACAGCACAGGACTAAAACTTCAAGGGACAAGGGAATATAAACCAAGAACGTTGCCAAGTATGAGGCAGCTGTTTTGAGCCCTACAACAATGACAGGGCCTAGGGAAGCTGCCCCTTTTACCCTGCCTTAAAGATGGCCCTGAGTACAAAGACAAGTGTTTTTGGCTACAATCAAGCATGGTGGTTGGAGTGTCATGGTCTGGGGCTGTATGAGTGCTGCCAGAACTGGGGATTACAGTTCATTGAGGGAACCATGAATGTCAACCTATACTGTGAAATACTGAAGCAGAGCATGATCCCCTTCCTTTGGAGACTGGGCCTCAGGGCAGTATTCCAACATGATAATGACCCCAAACACATCTCCAAGGCATGGACTGCCCAAGCATGTCTCCAGACCTAAACCCTATTGAGCATCTGTGGGGAGTCCTCAAACGGAGTGTGGAGGAGTGCAAGGTCTCTAACATACACCGGCTCTGTGATGTCATCATGGAGTGGAAAAGGACTCACAAAATATTGACACTTTGGGCCCAATTTGGACATTTTCACTTAGGGGTGTACTCACTTTTGTTGCCAGCGGTTTAGACATTAATGGCTGTGTGTTGAGTTATTTTGAGGGGACAGCAAATTTACACTGTTGCACAAGCTGTACACTCACTAATTTACATGGCAGCAAAGTGTCATTTCTTCAGTGTTGTCATCTTACCCTTGCACTATTTACGTTACATACACTTGACCCCTGAATTCTGTACATTACGTACACCTGACCCCTGCATTCTCTACATTACATACACCTGACCTCTGAATTCTCTACATCTGACCCCTACACTATCTAAATTCCACACATCTATCTCTACACTTGTACATTACACCTAAAACCAGCACTTTGTTCATTACATATTGACGCCTGCACTCTTTATGTAGGCACAAGCTTTATGCCCACACAATTTTGTCACAGTCACAATACACCACAGCCCATTGCATGCACCATCTCTTTTTTCTCCTCTGTGTGTCCTAGGTGCCTCTAAACTTTATAATAAGAGAGAGCTGAACGCTCCAGGAAGAAGAAAACATCTATGCCCCTGCCATTCACAGAACACATTTGTTACATTATTATGTGAACACAATACAAGGTGTTTCGTGAATGGACAAGAGGAAAAGAAAAGGGCTGGTATACAGGAGGATCCATTCACTGTATGAAAGCCACAGCTTTCATAGCCAGAGCCTCAAAGATATAGAGCTGGCTGCATTATCTGTCAGGTTACAAATCAATGAATTATCCAATACACAGTACTGAGCTGAGCATTTAACACACCTCACAAGAGGTATTTTTGTATTTGTATAGATGTCTGTGTCTGGAGATCTGCTTTTTGAAATCTGCCTGCATTTGATCCCAGCATGACATACTACAGTGTTATTCTTGGAGTGATCTAAATTTTTACAGATCTGAGAGCTTTTAGTTACTAAAAAAAGGAAACTCATTAGACTCACCTGATTTGCATGTTCAAAACAATTTTAGTCACTATAGAATCCATTGTGATCCATACAAATTGCTTACTGTTTGTGTGCATTGAAGAGGCGGTAAATTCTGTCAGAGCTTTAGATGTGAATACCGTCTCCATATCTGCAGGATGATCAATTTCCTATTTCCTGTTTCCTCCATGATCTGATTAATTAGCCTTAGGTCATATCAGACCCGCCAACCAAAATGTCCTATTCCCACCTATATTGTCT
Source organism: Glandirana rugosa (assembly GCA_018402905.1). Taxonomy (NCBI): domain Eukaryota; kingdom Metazoa; phylum Chordata; class Amphibia; order Anura; family Ranidae; genus Glandirana; species Glandirana rugosa. The sequence goes on from BLSH010197618.1 coordinate 330,247, forward strand.
CAAAAGTCACATTTGTAAGCCTATAACAGTAAAGAGGAAACCATGTCATCATTTTTTTCTACAGATACTCATTAACAAACAGTTTACCTTTAAACTGATCTTTGCTCAACAGATCAATACATAGCATTCCTGTCCAAAAATGTTATGTGGGCATGAAAAAAAAATATTTTTTATTACAAATGGGCTAAAAGTGCTTTAAATATTTCAGGCAATACACTAGACTGTAACAAAGCAATTATTTGCTTCTGATTTGTACATTACATGTCTTTGTAGTATATTTTTTGTAAGATGCCCTATTCTTCATGGCGGAGTAAAAGAAATTCTGTAAAGTAAAGCAGACATCATTGTTAAAGGGACTGTAAAGTGGAAGAGCTCCAGGGTCTGTGACTGATTTGGAGAAAACAAACCTTTTGTTTTCTTAGATCGTAAGGTGGTATTAAACCGTGCTGTCGGCAAGTTTTTGCCAGCATATAATTTGTAAGTGTATAACTCCTATTGTTCTCAAACTAAATAAGCCCTAACTATGTTTAAAACATATTTAATCCAACAAATAACAATTATCCCAAATGATACATTGAAATTGTAACAATAATAATCTGCTATAACCTTATAAAAGTACAAGTAATACCGTGCATGTCATAATTAACGCGGAACCAAACTCTCTCAATCAACATGAACTGTTTTTAATCCTTATGCTTTAAAAAATACATAGGAAGGTATAATATATTTACATAGTTGCATAGTTGGTAAGGTTGAATAAAGACATCAGTCCATCCAGTTCAACCTGTGTGGGTGTGTGTGTTCCCAGATAGCAAGCAATTGAGCTGCAAGTTTAAAAATGACTTGCTAAGCTATTGCTAGACGTGCCAGGCTTCCCAAGTTTGTTGCACAATTGGAGAAAGTCCGCATTGCATGACTCCAGATAAACTTTCTTTGCAAACATTCTACAAGTCTGCTGCAAGTTCTGGTTCAGTTATGTTGTACAATAGTCATCCCACCACAGGGGTCACTGTGGCTGAATTTTCATGCAGTAGACTTTCAAAGCTCTTGCTGCAGACTCACCACTGCAACTTTGCTCTTGCTAGAGACTTGCCATGCAAATTTGTTTCAAATTGGAAAAGTGTCAACTAGAACTTGTGCTTCAAGTGCTCTGCAAGTGTAAAAATTGCTGAAAATGGACAGCAAGGTAAGAGACTTGCAATTCAACATCTCCACAAATTTGTGAATTTGTGGCAAGTTAAACCTTGCTATCTGGGTTAATGTCATAAATAATTTCCTGTATCCTGATATATTGTGTTTGCTAAGATACCCATCCAAAAGTGTTTTAAAACTATCAATACTCCCCTCTGACAGATTGTGGAAGTGAATTCCACTTCCTTAGCGCTCTGACAGTGAAAAACGCGCATTCACACAGCCGCGCATTCACACATTCATGCCTGTAGACACCTGGTACCAGGCATGGTACAAACAAATGTGAAAAACCCCTTATGCAGTTTAAAGTGGAGTTCCACCCATTTAAAAGACAGCAGCTACAAAAAAGTGTAGCTGCTGACTTTTAATAAACAGACACTTACCTGTCCCACGGTCCAGCGATGCTGCCGCCCGATGCCTCACTCCTCTCTGCGGTGCTGGCATTACAACTTACGGCGGCTGACTGTGGCTTCACACCCGGACGTGCATTGTGTGAATGCGTGAGCCGCGCTGCACGCTCTGTATCACAGACTGCATAATACACAGAGCACTGGGCACAGGACTGCATAATACACAGAGCGTTAGGCACACCACCTCTTAGACCTTCCCCCACAACAGCTAAACACTCCTTCTCTCTATGCAGCTGCATCAGCTCTGACCCCTGCTCACCCACTGCCCTCATCTTTGTACAAACAGACACCCCCCATCTGCTCACCTCCCAGTCTCAGCCCTCCATACAGTCAATTTTTGGCTCTGCCTCTTCTCCACTGAACAGCAGCAGGAGCAGCAGTGAGATTTTCCAGCAGGGGGCATCTGCATCTGAGCCACCAGGCTGTTTCTCAGCCAGCATGGGATACCCTGTCTATGTTAATCCGGCCCTGAATCTGGGGACAAAACCTGGGACAGACTTGGTCCGGGGACAGTGTCCTCAGAACGGGGACTGTCCCCGGAAACCGAGGATGTCTGGGCACCCTACACTATGAATAGAAAGCGGCGGATATGATGTATTGTCACGTCCTGATGACGCTTAATGGCAAAACATGTCAAAGCTGGGTCCAATCAAATCCGAGTCCCACAAGTGACGCTGATCCGACTACCTAAGCCACAATGAAATGCAACACGCACGCTGGCACACGTGCAATCCACATGCCCACTAGCGCTGTAGAAACCTAGTACCAGGCATGGTACAAACAAATGTGAGTGTTGATTTTGCCTAATGTACTGCTAGGCTCTTTTTTCTTGATTTACTGCACCATATATTGTGTTCCTTGTTTTTCAGTGGAGTTTGCCGGTGTATCCCCAGCCTTCATAGGAGGATTGAAACAGGGGAGAAATGTAAGCCTACGATCTATGGTGCATGAACACAAGCCACATTCATATTCATTCAATCAAATCAGGGATTTCTGGTGAGTGGCCATCCATCCATTTAAGCACTTACGGTGTAGTGTTATTGCGGAGGTAACAACGCATTTGAGGTTTTATTGGCCACTACTGGTGTTGGGACAGTCACTAAGGACTAATTACTTTGTTTTTATATATATATATATATATATATATATATATATATATAGTGCCTTGCGAATGTATTTGGCCCCCTTGAACTTTGCGACCTTTTGCCACATTTCAGGCTTCAAACATGAAGATATAAAACTGTAATTTTTTGTGAAGAATCAACAAGAAGTGGGACACAATCATGAAGTGGAACGAAATGTATTGGATATTTCAAACTTTTTTAACAAATAAAAAACTGAAAAATTGGGCGTGCAAAATTATTCAGCCCCTTTACTTTCAGTGCAGCAAACTCTCTCCAGAAGTTCAGTGAGGATCTCTGAATGATCCAATGTTGACCTCAATGACTAATGATGATAAATAGAATCCACCTGTGTGTAATCAAGTCTCCGTATAAATGCACCTGCACTGTGATAGTCTCAGAGGTCCGTTTAAAGCGCAGAGAGCATCATGAAGAACAAGGAACATAGCAGGCAGGTCCAAGATACTGTTGTGGAGAAGTTTAAAGCCAGATTTGTTTACAATCTTTCTTTATTGTTACTCACCGGTGAGCTCAGCAACACCAAAATACCCAGAAGACCACAGAAAACAACTGTGGTGGATGACCGAAGAATTCTTTGCCTGGTGAAGAAAACACCCTTCACAACAGTTGGCCAGATCAAGAACACTCTCCAGGAGGCATGCCACCTCATCAGTGAGGTGGTATGTCCTGGTATGTCCTAGTTTTTAGGATATCCAACACATCACTTTTATATAGGCTGGAAATGCAGTCACCAGAGGCTTGTCATAGTTCTGGGCATATTGATCCGGTGCTGGGCTTTACCCTCTGTCCGAGCTGCTTGGGTTCCTACCAATCCGCTCTGAACCTAGGTATTATTAACCACTTCAGATCTATGCTATAACCGATTGATGGCTACAGCCGGGATCTGAATTGCCGGGAGGCTGTCAATAGACGTCCTCCCCTTTTGCACGCTCCAGGCATGCTCTCGCAGCCGTGTGTGAGCGTGCCCATGGGTCGGGCGGACTTGATGTCTGCCGGAGACCCGTGATCCCTTCACAGAGAGCCAGATCGGGGAACCGCCGATCTGATCGTTGTATAAATGTCATTAGTCCCAAAAAAGTATCAAAAAGTCAGACATGTCCGCCGCAATATCGCAGTCCTGATAAGATCACTGCCATTACCAGTAAAAAAAAAAAAAATAATAGTAAATAATGCCATAAACCAATGTCCATAGTTTTAGGCGATATAACTTTTGTGCAACCCAATAAAAATACGCTTATTGTGATTTTTTTTTCTACCAAAAATATGTAGAAGAATATATATCGGTCTAAACTGATGAATAAATCATTTTTTTTATTTTTTATTTTTGGATATTTATTATAGCGAAAAGTAAAAAATATTGTTCTTTTTTCAAAATCGTCGCTCTTTTTTTGTCTATAGCGCAAAAAATAAAAACCGCAGAGGTGATCAAATACCACCAAAAGAAAGCTCTATTTGTGGGGAAAAAAAAGGATGTCAATTTTGTTTGGGTATAACGCCGCACAATTGTCATTCAAAGAGTGACAGAGCTGAAAACTGAAAATTGGTACAGGCAGGAGGGGGGTTTAAGTGCCCAGTAAGCAAGTAGTTAAAGTGGTTGTAAAGGCAGAACATGTTTTATGTTAACCACTTCAGCCCCGGAAGGATTTCCAGCTTTAGGACCGGAGCCCTTTTTGCGATTCGGCGCTGCGTCGCTTTAACTGACAATTGCGCAGTCGTGCGACGTTGTACTGTTGCAGCGTGCTGACGCGTTAACAGTCAATTTCGCTGCGTCGCGGCTTAGCGTTTTTCCCGAGGCCAGGATTTCGACCTTTAGGAAGGCCCCGACTTCACCAATTGTATTTTGTACAAGACGGAAATGTTGGTGAAATTGATGAACGAATGACCCGTGAATTTGGGGGGAGGACGGACATGGTTAAAAGTCAAAAGTCGAGACAGTGAGAAACTTACTGTTAACACGCCGCAATATGGGTTTGTTTTAACTGTAGGAAAAAAAAGGGGTGTTTATCTCGAAAGAAAACCACCATAAACTAGTGGAGACGCCAAAAATAAAAAACGCGATATCTGTTTTTTT
>BLSH010197619.1:9336-24446 GCA_018402905.1 Glandirana rugosa
AACCGGCTAAATCAAATCGCCGCCATTACTAGTAAAAATAAATAGATAAATAAAAACCCCAGTAATTAATTCTCATCATCCGTAAACGCGGCAACTTTTGCACAAACCAATCAATAAGCGCCGGTTGCGATTTTTTTTACCAAAAATATGAGGAAGAATATAAATCGGCCAAAACCGATGGGAAAAAATTGTTTTTTTATATTTTTTTTTGGATTTGTATTTTAGCAAAAAGTAAGAAATTTGGGTTTTTTTGCAAAATTGTCGCTCTTCTTTTGCTTATAGCGGCGATCAGAAATGACACAGAGGGGATCAAACACCACCAAAAGAAAGCTCTATTTGTGGGGAAAAAAGGACGCAAATTTAGTTTGGTTACAACGTCGCACGACCGCGCAATTGTCAGTTAAAGCGACGCAGCGCCGAATCGCAAAAAAAGGGCTCCGGTCCTAAAGCTGGAAATCTTTCCGGGGCTGAAGTGGTTAAAGAAATGACTGAATTAAAAAAAAATGGTTTTAAAGGTTCATGCATTCTAATGCTCACCTGAGCTCCCACTTGATCCAGTGATGTGAACAAGAGCTGAGCTTCTCCTGGGTCTCTCATTCCTCACTGGCAGAGGCAGAAGTGGTAGCCATTGGCTCCTACTGCTGTCAATCTCAGCCAGTGAGGACAGAGCAAGGGGGTGGGGCTTCTATGTGTCTTACTGATGCATAGTGCGGGGCTCGGGAGAAAGCATGTACCAATGCCCCCAGAGCAAGTGGCTTGCTATTGGGGGCACTGGCTGAAGAGGAGGAGCCAGGAACACTGGTGAGTGGACCCGAAAAGAGGGTGATTGGGGCTGCTCCATTCAAAACCACTGCACTGAGCAGGTTAGTATAATATGTTTGTTATTTTTTAAAAATGAGCCTTTAACGTCACTTTAATAAAAAAGGAAAACATCATAATGTGGTTAACATGTTATGTTCAAAAAGGTCACATAAGCCAACTAAATAACATAACTAACTTTGTAGAATATATATTATATATTAATATTGCATACATTTTGTATATAATCCAACATATTGTATTAAGATTTTAAATAAAGTGCTGTGTACTGTCATTTAAAGTGTATCTCCACTTTTGTTGAGAAAAAAACATTCCCCTCTGGGTGATCTATGTAGATTGCAAGGATTATAACAAACTTTGTTGCAGATTCCTACCTTTTGTTATTCTGAAGAAATCCCTGTGTGTTTGTCTGTGCCTCTCTACTGAGTGAGTCTAATGGGAGGGGTTTCATAATTATCAGTCAGGTGTGCAGCTGGAGAGCACTTATGATGAAAGCTGCTGGGCCTGCATCCCTTTAGACGTGTTCCTATTAAAAGTATCTCTCCAAAAATTACATTTTTGTTGCAGGGGATGCCTGAAATCTGACTTGTATCTTAATGCAGACTTCTGGGAAAATTGGTGAGCCAATCACACAAGCAGGAAATGATGTTTCTGGAGAGTGGTCAGTACACAGTCTGTGTAAAGAACAACTCCAGGTAGCCATTTTGCAATGCATTCTCAGAAAATTGCAGTGGCTGCAGATTGAAAAGGAAAGGTCATTTTTAATAATGTTCAATTACAATATGACTTGTATCGCAATTGTACACGCTATATTATTTTTCCTTTATATTCTATTTTTTTCCCCACAAAGGTGGATTTACCCTTTAAAGCTTAAAGCAGAACTTTACCCATAACAACTTGATAAAAAATAATGTTCTTTAGCAAGGAACATACATTCCACAATAATAATGATGCTACCAAAATTAGTGTGTGCTGTAAATTGCCACCAGCATTCTTCAGCTTCCTCTTGCTGGAGGTTGCCATTTTGCTAAAGCCCAGAACCCCTGAACAGCAGTAAATCATAAAGTGGAACTAAACCCGTCGATTTAACGGTTTCAAAAAACGGTTACATTCCTGAAATGTCGGGATTTCTAACTGTCAACATTTGTTTCTGTCATCAACCAAACTATCAAACCATCTAAAGCTGGTGTCATATATGATCACATGTGCAGGACCATGGCAGTTGCAGATCAAACAGAAGCAGCTTCCTTGGCTGTAAAGGATAGAAGGAATTAATTACGGTTTAAGGTTGCCAGCAGATCAGCCTCTACAAACTAGCTTGGTCCAAATAAACGATTTAAAGTCACAAGAAATGTAGAGCCAGGCTTTGATTTTTTTTTTAAACACATTTAAGATACTGCACGTTTTGATCCATATAAATATTAAAGCTGAAGCACAGGTAACGAAAAAGGTTGAAATATGTCAACTATTTTACCTGCCAAAGGATTTGTATTTCTGTCCATCTATTCCTGTTATTTACAGCTCTGTCAGACAGTTTAGCTAGGCAGGTGACCTGATTTTCTCTTCCTCAGTTAAGCAAAAAAGCAAAGTCACCTTATCTGGTCAACCCCAGACTGTGACTGGACAGTGACTGAGCAGGTACAGCCTATACCTGCTCTGCCAATGACATTTACACAGTAATCAGTATATATTTAAATTACCGATCGCTGTATAAATGTCATTGGTCCCAAAAAAGTGTAAAAAATGTCCGACATGTCCACTGCAATATTGCAGTCCCGATAACAATCGCAGATCGCCGCCATTACTAGTAAAAAAAAAAATTGTAAAAACGCCAGAAATGAATTCTCATGGTTTGTAAATGCGGCAACTTTTGCGCAAACCAATCAATAAACGCAGATTGCAATTTTTTTTTTACCACAAATATGAGGAAGAATATAAATCGGCCAAAACCAATGAATAAATTTGTTTTTTTATATATATTTTTTTGGATTTGTATGTTAGCAAAAAGTAAGAAATATTGTTTTTTTTTTTGCAAAATTGTCGCTTCTTTTTTATTTATAGCGGTGATTAGAAATGACGCAGAGGTGATCAAATACCACAAAAAAGAAAGCTCTATTTATGCGAAAAAAGGACAAAAATTTCCTTTGGGTACAACGTCGCACGACCGCGCAATTGTCAGTTAAAGCGACGCAGTGCTGAATCGCAAAAAGTGCTCTGGTCCTAACATGGGAAATCCTTCCAGGGCTGAAGTGGTTAAAGTCCATGCAAACAGTTGTAATCGTATTGTAACTCCACCACCGTTGACACTTTAGACACTTCACCTGCATCTCTCTTCTCAGTGAAGAGGAAAAATAATTGTTTCCTCCTCTGCAGAGAAAATGTCTATGAAAACAAAAATCTAGATCAGGGCTTGGTTTAGGTTGGTATTAGTGTCAATGTTAGCTAGATTATCAATATTAGATTTAGTGTCAGTTGGTGTCAGTGTATTTAGGTAGGATTTAAAAAAAAGGGGAGGGGGAAGCAAAATACACACTTTTGTTTCTGTGCCCTACTATGGGTACAAACAACAAATAACACAGATATATTGGTATCACCACAATGCCAGAAGCAGGAGAATTATTTTTTTTTTTAGTTGTTCTTTTATGGCGAGTCATGCTAATGGTAAGAAATATACAGCTAAAGTTAAAAAAAAAATATTAATCTTTTTTTACCAGTTTTCCTTTAATAACAAATAAAAACAGATGTCCATTAACATTTACTACCAAACAAAGGTCAAGTTTATCATGAAACAAGCAAGGTATAATTCAAATAATTGCAAAGATGTGTACAGTTTTACTAACAGGTCTAAGTTACAAAATTGTGTTCAGGCATTAAAGGGGAACTAATCCCAGGTATCCTTTACAGCCACAGAAGCTTCCATCCTAGCCTCTATTCATAGGTGTGCACAGCCTATTGCATTAGGGTGTTAACCCCAAAGCTCAAACACACATGCCTTTCTCTGCAGCCTCAGTTGCACTGGACAGTGAATGGATGGGTGGTGCTCTGTGCTGATCCTGTTCTTTCACAAACGGAAGCATAGTAAACACAGTTTACTACACTTCAGTTATGAATGGCCACAGTGAGAAAGTATGTTCACTTAGAAAAAGAAGGGGCTGGTGAATGACATATTGATTAGCCCCTTCCCTCGCTCTCTATCCTGAAACATCCCCTGCAGCAGTCGGGGGCATAGGAGAGGAGAGAATGGAATCTAGCAGCACTGTGGTAGGAGGGGCGCAACATGGAGGGAAGCAGAGGCAGTAGGGGGAATCGACACCACACAGAGGCATACCTGGCACAGCCCCTGCGCACGCCTATGCCTCTATTTTATATGCATGCCATAGTGCTGCACATATGATCAGATATGACACCAGCCATTTGATAGCTTAACAGTTCCATAGAGAGGTAAAATAAACAGTGTATTATTCACAGCATGCCTTGAATATAACTATTTTGGAAAACAGTTAAATCGGTAGGTTTAGTTATGCTTTAAAATTTGTTTTAACGTTTAAGGGCTTATTCAGTAATACATTTTGAAATGCAAGTGGCGTAGTCACCTAAATTTGACCTGGTATCAGCCACTTGTAGTCCCTGTACAACAGAGATGGACTATAAAGCTGGCCATACATGGATCAAAATGTCTCAGTTTCAACAGGGACGAATTTCAATCCATACATGGGCACTGTAGTTGTACAGAAGTTGATCTACCAATCGACTTCTATACAACCGCCCTGTTGAATTTTTTTTGCTCAATCAATGCTGCATGATATAGCCGGCATCGCTGATCAGTGTGTTCTGATGGCAAGGAAGTCTCCCTGCTGTCAGAATACAATAGCTCAACAGGGAGGATTCCTACTTCCACATTGGATGTGTGGATTAGGGAATTAGGCCATTTTTTTTTGTTTAACCCACTGGTATGGGTTGCTTACAAGAACAAAGCTGTATAAGGAGATAACCAGTTCATGTACTCACAAGAGGTCATTCTGCTGAATATCGAAGCTACAGTTGACTTTTTACTGTATCATTTAATGGGCCATTTATTGTTATGTTCTCATTTTTTGGCTATGTACTCCTCAAGCTTCACCCACGCTACCCACTGGGTTCCTGACTTGACTCTGCTGAGGCTTTCCCACTTTTTCGCCGTCCCCGACTAGTGAAAAAGGCTGCTTTGGTACTTCTTCAGACTTCCAATACACTGGCCTCTGATAACAAGAGTTGTTGTCCCTTGGTGGCAACTGTGTCCCCTTTATCTCTGACCTTGAAGCCTCACTTGCCTCCGGTAACAGGAATGGTCATCCACACGATAACATGAGTGGCAACACTGGGTTCCCCGTCCTGCTGAACCTCTGCAATTTGGTTAGGCTCCCGACCTAAAGTCCCAACCCAGCACTGCTTCTCTCAATCCTGGATAGGCCTCAGACTGCCTAGCAGCCAGGTGCTCCTTGGATAGGCCTCAGGCTTCTGGCCTAGCAACCTGGAGCAATACAACACACGTCCACTCAGACAGCCGTCCAGCTGGCACAGAACCTCGATCCCCTGACTCCTCCAAAGTAAATGAGCTCTCCCAGCATGCCATGTTGCCAAAGAAACCCCTGCTATGTGGCTGAGACAACATATCCACTCCTAACCAGGATACAATGTAATATTGTCATTGTAATGTCAAAAGCAGCAGTGCCACCCGGTGACAGAAGAGAGAGATGCACCAAATCCAGGCTTAGGGCAACAACCAGTGGATACCCTACCAATTAGCCAGGCTAGTTACCACCTATCAAACTAAATTAAGTAGCAACCCTGTTTAGGACCAGGATGCAACATTTTCCCCCTGCCAAGGAAACTGCATCTCGTAGTTTGCAACAAAAAAAATCTCAATCCTGAGAGTGGATGTCCTGGCAAAACTTGGATAGGTAGGCTAACAGAGAAGGATGAATAAGGGTAACAATACATGTGGCGTACCACATGAAATTAGTAAACATAACTTATGTACAGAGGCAAGTGGCATATCACACAAGGGCAAATAAATATAAGACAGTATTTACAGTTTTACGTGTGGCGTACCACCCGAACAAGACAGGGCAAAAATGCAATAACAATAACCTTATATCCTAACTATCTATCTAATATTTACACCTGTAAGAAAATAGAAAATCTTAGTGTTATTGAACAAGCTGAGGTCATTGTCTCTCCTTAGCCAAGGAAGACATGATGGGTGCAGGAACACCTGAAAGAGAAGAAAATAGACAGCAGAGAAATACATCCTACCACTATAGCAATAACAACAGTGCAATATGTACGAGTGAAATTTTGTTTATTTTCTAGCCAAGAGCAACAAAGGGTGCAAATGAACAGAGTGATATATCTCAATCTACAAATATACTTCTATCAAATGATTATACCTAAACATACAGTATCTCACAAAAGTGAGTACACCCCTCACATTTTTGTAAATATTTTATTCTATCTTTTCATGTGACAACAATGAAGAAATTACAATTTGCTACAATGTAAAGTAGTGAGTGTGCAGCTTGTATAACAGTGTAAATTTTCTGTCCCCTCAAAACAACTCAACACACAGACATTAATGTCTAAATCGCTGGCAACAAAAGTGAGTAAACCCCTAAGTGAAAATGTGCTACTTGGGTCCAAAGTGTTAATATTTTGTGTGGCCACCATTATTTTCCAGCACTGCTTTAACCCTCTTGGGCATGGAGTTCACCAGAGCTTTACAGGTTGCCACTGAAGTCCTCTTCCACTCCTCCATGATGACATCACGGAGCTGGTGGCTGTTAGAGACCTTGCGCTCCTCCACCTTCCATTTGAGGATGCCCCACAGATGCTCAATGGGGTTAAGGTCTGGAGACATGATTGGTCAGTCCATCACCTTTAACCTTAGCTTCTTTAGCAAGGCAGTGATCATCTTGGAGGTGTATTTGGGGTCGTTATCATGTTGGAATACTGCCCTGCGGCCCAGTCTCTGAAGGGAGGAGATCATGCTCTGCTTCAGTATGTCACAGTACTTGTTGGCATTCATGGTTCCCTCAATGAACTGTAGCTCCCCAGTGCCGACAGCACTCATGCAGCCCCAGGCCATGACACTCCCACCACCATGCTTGACTGTAGGCAAGACACACTTGTCTTTGTACTCCTCACCTGGTTGCTGCCACACACACACATGACACCATCTGAACCAAATATATGTTTATCGTGGTCTCATCAGACCACAGGACATGGTTCCAGTAATCCATGTCCTTAGTCTGCTTGTCTTCAGCAAACTGTTTGCGGGCTTTCTTGTGCATCATATTTGGAAGAGGCTTCCTTCTGGGATGACAGCCATGCAGACCAATGTGATGCAGTGTGCAGCATATGGTCTAAGCACTGGCAGGCTGAACCCCCACCCCTTCAACTTCTGCAGCAATGCTGGCAGGACTCATACGTCTATTTCCCAAAGACAACTTCTGGATATGATGCTGAGCACGTGCACTCAACTTCTTTGGTCGACCATGGCAAGGCCTGTTCTGAGTGGAACCTGTCCTGTTAAACCGCTCTATGGTCTTGGCCACCATGCTGCAGCTCAGTTTTAGAGTCTTGGCAATCTTCAAACAGCCTAGGCCATCTTTATGTAGAACAACAATTCTTTTTTCAGATCCTCAGAGAGTTCTTTTCCATGAGGTGCCATGTTGAACTTCCAGTGACCAGTATGAGAGAGTGAGAGCAATAACACCAAATTTAACACATCTGCTCCCCATTCACACCTGAGACCTTGTAACACTAACGAGTCACATGACACTGGGGAGGCAAATGGCTAATTGGACCCAATTTGGACATTCTCACTTAGGGGTGTACTCACTTTTGTTGCCAGCAGTTTAGACATTAATGGCTGTGTGTTGAGTTATTTTCAGGGGACAGCAAATTTACACTGTTATACGGGCTGTATACTCACTACTTTACATTGTAGCAAAGTGTAATTTCTTCAGTATTGTCACATGAACAGATATAATAAAATATTTACATAAATGTAAGAGGTGTACTCACTTTTGTGAGATACTGTATGTACAGTTGAAAATGGGCCCCATCCCCTCGAGGGTGACACCCCTTTTCCAGAGCAATTCTAAAAGAAATCTCACTAAGCAACCTACTCTGGAACATTAGCAAAACTGAAATTGAGACTCACTCACGCCACCTGGTGGTCAATAAATCAAAGAACAGTCCTTGTGTAACATTTCAGTCCATGTATTCGAGTTTAAGGTGAGAACTAGCCCTTTTGGCCACAGCACAGTCTACCTAACTTACTAACTTTCCATTGTCATTGGAGTCCCAAAGCCCAGCAGGCACTTTAGTTGGGATGCAAAAACATAATTAACAACTTTCTTTTCCCAGCAGATTTCCTTTCTTAGGACAGGGTGCATGGCCATTTACAGGCAACACTTTGGCCATGCCATCATGCAATGGGCTGTAATCCTTGAAGAACATTCCATCTTCCTTGTCAAAAAAGTCCCCTTGCCCTGCAATTATGTCTCAGTCTGTCCTTAGCCCAGCTGGGGACTGAGATCAATTTTCCTCACTGGTGAAGAAAGAAGACATGCTGAAGTTCCACACCATCAGCTCAGCATATCACATTTCTGAGGGAGGCATACTGGCAATTCCAGGGCACAGGCCAGCATGACTCTTTTAGGGCACCCCCTGCGGCTGCTGGGGTTCAGAAGTACAGTCCAGTAGAGACAGCACAATCAGGAGTGTCCCTGCATCAACATTTCTTAAGTGTGGAGCAACTTTGGCACAGTCAACACAACTCCACTAAACACATGTTGTAATCCACTCTGGTTAGGATGCACTTGTCATAGTCTGAAAACATCACCAATAATATCTGGGGTCATAGTCTGAAAACATCACCAATATCTGGGGTCTGGGGTCAAGATTGTCCACTTGAGCCGATAGTGGTAATGTAGTACTGTACATCCTTTTGGTTAGGCCGACAAATAATCACGCAGTCAGAGTAAATGTGAAGACCATAATCCCAGTTCTGTAAAATGTTTGCATACTTCTCAGCACATCCTGGTGATAACGTCTTCAATTTGCCACAAAGAGGAATGTTTAAGTAACTCCGGATGGCAGCACCAATCCATTGCATTCTCATTTCCTGAATCTCCGCTTCCAAATGGGCAGGCACATAAGGATATAGATAGCCATACTCTTCAGCAAATTTCTTTATGATGATTCTCTGTAGCTTGGACAGCCTGGGCAGTGATTTCGGGTCCCCGCATCTGGGTAAAACTTGAGTGTCTGGTGCACGTTTGACCCTACATCCAGCTCTAGTATTAGGTTTGCAAGCTAACTTGGCAGCTGAAATTTTAAAGGTTTTGACTTGGTGTGCCCATCACTCTTCCTCAAAAGAAATTGCTAGGCAATTGCTCAATGCTGTATCAACAGACAGGTCGTGTTTACCACTAGAGGATTTAACAGGGAGGACTTCATCTTCCTCAACATCACAGGGTTGCTCCTCATCACTATTAGTCCACCTCTCAGGCCATGACAGAGTATCTGACAACATTTCAGAGATCTAAACTGAGGGAAGGTCTGAATCGAATCCCGTGGAACACTCTTCAGACGGGAGCAAGTTGCGTTTTGAACTAAGCACAATTAACTTTCCAAACTCTACTCACTTAGCAGCCACAGGCTTTACAGTCCCCACAGGCACACTGCTTTCCCCCATATCAGGTTTACCAAGTTTCAATGTCTTCTCCCCAGGAGGTTCTACCATCAAGGAACATAGCTGCGGCCCCGAGAGATGACTGGAGTGCCTGACCTTGGAGCAGCCACAAGGGTTAAAGGAGCAGCTTCTTTAGCAAGCTGGGGGATGACAGCAGGTCTCTCAGTGGTTTCCGGAGCCAGGATGGTGACATTCTTTTCCCAATCCACCTGCAGCTTCCATGGGGGTAGGGCAGACGAGACTACCTCAAGTAGTGGTTCCATGCCTTCAGGCCTGCAGATCATCCAGGGCCAGACATTTGCAGCCAGGCCAGAACACTTCTCACATATCAACCGGATGGCTTCATAGCGTCCCGCAGTGTAGAGCGCGAGGCTACCTTTAGTTGCATACCACACTCCGGTGTCGGTAAGGATGCTCTTCAGTCCACTCAGGCCCGTACCAATTCCTGGAGCATAGTTCTTTCAATCCACCATGTTCTCCATCTGGTAGTGAGACCATAACACATGCATAGGCAATGGCATTGTACATAGCGCCATCTCCCTCTTCTCCTCTGCAGAGCGACAACTCCTCCCCCTGCCAAGGGAGTGGCTCACATGCTCTCCAGAAACTTCTGCCTCATTCCTCTTACAGCACACCAAAACTTTAATGGAGTCTGCCTTAAACCCTGCAGCACTGGTGCAAAGTGACAAAAGACCAGGCTGATACTCCCCCATGAGCAATGAGACATGTTGGTTCTTCCCCACATAGTTTGAATGGACAATAACATTCTATGAGAAACAAAGGTGTTACTTTCCATCTTCCCACGGAGCCAGACGAAATCTCAGTGTAGTTGCAATCCGTTGCTAGGGGCGACCACTGCAGGAATAATGCCTTTGCCCCACGTTGGGCGCCAAATATAGCGGTGTCCCTGACCCCTAGAGGCCTAGTGGTGACCTCCAGAGTCAGGGAGAGCTGACATTGTTCCTCAAAGTGTGGGTTACTAGGCATGGTGGGTATAATGCAAGATGGAATGATTGGGCACCAGTCACTTTATAAATGCAAAAATAGATTGTTTTGCTTATTAACAAGAACTGGAGGAGAGAGGGTTTAGGGTCAGGACACCCTTAGGCAGGTGCAAAAGCAATTGGCAGACTCCGAGACAAAAATAGGAATAGGCAGACAGGTAGAGGGCCTTTAAGCTGCATGCAGCAACTGCATTTTGTAGAACTGCTGTCTAGAACTGTTGTCTTCTATAGCAACTGAAATCTCAACTTCAATGTAGATCTGTACACATAACTCACAGTATCCTGTCGCAGATCTTCCATATCCCAGCTGCCGCTAGATCTCCTGAGCTCTTCCACAGCTAACCCGCTGTATACTCCTCAAACTTTATCCACGCTACCCACTGGGTTCCTGACTTGACTCTTCTGAAGCTTTCCCACTTCTTCACCGTCCCCGGCTAGTGAAAAACTCTGCTCTGGTACTTCTTCAGACTTCCAATACACTGGCCTCTGATAACAGGAGTGGTCATCCCATGTGGCAACTGCTTCTCCTTCACCTCTGGCAACACTCGGTTCCCCGTTCGGCCAAACCTCTGCAATTTGCTTAGGCTCCCGACCCGAAGCCCCAACCCCACGCTGCTTCTTTCAATCCTGGATAGGCCTCAGACTGCCTAGCAGCCAGGTGCTCCTGGGATAGGCCTCAGGCTTCTGGTCTAGCAATACAATACACGTCCATTGTGACAGCCATCCAGGTGGCACAGAAACCTGATCACCTGACTCCTCCCAAGTAAACAAGCTCTCCCAGCATGCCATGGGGCCAAGGAAACCCCTGCTACTTGGCCGCGACAACATATCCACTCTTAACTTGGATACAATGTGATCTTGTCATTCTAATGTCAAAAGCAGCAGTGCCACTGTCACGTACCTGGTGGTAGAGTCTGGCTTATGCGGGGGCAACCTCTCTTGCGGCCCTGGTTCGAGAACCCCTGATAGTGGGAACAGGGAGCTCAGGAGCACAGGGGGGCACGAGGGCTGGACAGTCCTTAGCTGGTAGACGGAAGTCCACTGGAGCTCGTGCAAACAGGAGAGTAGTGATTCAATCCGGGTCGGCAACTAGCGGGCGGTGCGGTACAGCGGGATCAGGCAAACGGATGGTCGGGTACAGGCAGGGTCGGCAACGTGCTGGCAGAAAAGGTACAAAGGGATTAGACAAGCGGATGGTCGTAGGCAAGCCGGGGTCAGATGCAGGCGGATAGCAACAAGTCCAAAGGGATAGCCGGGGTCACAGGCACAGGTAGTCACTCAGAAATAGCTTGCTGGGGGCACAGGTGCAGGAAACGCTGTAGAACGGACAGCACCATGCACTAAGTCCTGCAGGTTTAAATAGGGCCGATTGGCGCCTGTTTCCGGCGCGTGCGCGTGCACGGAAGCGGGTGCGCGCACGAATGCGCGCGAACGCGCACAGGCGCGCGCACCACCGTGGAAACCACTGGAACTGCTGTATCTTCCTGACAGCCACCCAGTGACAGAAGAGAGAGATGCACCAAATCCAGGCTTAGGGCAACAACCAGTGGATCCCCAGGCTAGTCACCACCTAGCAAACTAAATTTGGTAGCAGCCCTGTTTAGGACCAGGGTGCTACAAATTCATTTTACCAAGTGATTATTAACCGCTTGCGGAGTGGCTCTCGTTGCGGGCGGACGTCATATGACGTCGCCCCTTTAAGCCGGGATTGCGCGCGCATCCCAGCTCTGTCGGTGTCAGCGTGTCCCCAGGACACGCTGCGTCACCGACTGGGGTGAACAGCCATTGGGCATGGCTGTTTACCATGTGATCAGCCGTGACGAAATCATGGCTGATCACAAATGGCACTTCCCAGATTTGCACTGTGCATGCGCGCGATCGGGAGCGCGCTGCACGTGCGTGCCTGTGGCGGCGTGTTCCTAGGGAACACTGCCTGTCACCGACACAGGTATCAGCCGCCAGCCGGCAGCTGATACCTTGTGATCGGCTGTGATCTACTTCACAGCCGATCACTTCCAATGTAAACAGAGCGGTAACTCACTGTTACCAGCTCTTCTCTACTCACACAGTGTCCAGTGTGAGGAGAGAAGAGCTGGGATCAGTGAGTTACTGATCTGTACAGTAAAAGCACACTGACACATCCCCCCTGCCCCCCAATGCACCTGTCACCCCAACAGTCACCCCATATGCTCCCATAAAATGCACCTGTCATCATAAAGTGCACCTGTCATCATAAAGTGTACCTGTCACCCGTCACCCGTCAGTGACCGTGGCCTGTCACCGGTCACCCATCATTGACCATGGCGTGTCACCTGTCATTGACCGTGGCATGTCACCCGTCACCCATCAGTGACCGTGGCCTGTCACCTGTCACCCATCACTGACCGTGGCGTGTCACCCGTCACCCATCACTGACCGTGGCGTGTCACCCATCACTGACCGTGGCGTGTCACCTGTCAGTAACCGTGGAATGTCACCCGTCACCCATCAGCGACCGTGGCTTTTCACCCAACACCCATCAGTGACCGTGGCGTGTCACCCGCCACCCATCAGTTACCGTGGTGTGTCAACCGGCACATCAGTGGCCTGTCACCCAACACTGACGTAGCCTGTCACCTGTCACTCATCACTGACCATGGCCGTCACCCATCAGTAACCACCGGCAGTCACCGGTGGCCTGTCACGCCTCACCCATCAGTGTCCACCGCCAGTCACCCATCAGTGACCATGACCAGTCACCCATCAGTAACCATCGCCAGTCACCCATCAGTGACCACCGCCAGTCACCCATCAGGGACCACCGCCAGTCACCCATCAGTGACCACCGCCAGTCCCCCGTCACCCATAAGTGACCACCGCCAGTCACCCGTCACCCATAAGTGACCACCGCCAGTCACCCGTCACCCATCAGTGACCACCGCCAGTCACCCGTCACTCATCAGTGACCACCGCCAGTCACCTGTCACCCGTCACGCATCTGTAACCACCACCAGTCACCCGTCACACATTAGTGATCACCGCCAGACACCAGTCACCCATCAGCCACCACTGCCAGACACCCGTCACTCATTAGTGACCACCGCCAGACAAGCGGCACCCATCAGTGACCACCAACAGTCACCTGTCACCCATCAGTGACCTCCACCAGACACCCATCATCTATTAGTGACCACCAACAGACACCCGGCACCCATCAGTGACCACCGCCAGTCACCCATCACCGTCACCCATCAGTGACCTTCACCCGTCACCCATCAGTGACCACCAGACACCCATCACCCATCAGTGACCACCGCCAGACACCCGGCACCCATCAGTGACCACCACCAGTCACCCATCAGTGACCACCACCAGTCACCCATCAGTGACCACCACCAGACATCCGTCACCCATCAGGGACCACCGCCAATCACCTGTCAGCATCACCCATCAGTGACCTTCACCCGTCACCCATCTGTGACCACCAGACACCCATCACCCATCAGTGACCACCACCAGACACCCGGCACCCATCAGTGACCACCACCAGTCACCCATTAGTGACCACCACCAGTCACCCGTCACCCATCAGTGACCATCACCAATCACCCATCAGTGACCACCACCAGACAGCCGTCACCCATCAGGGACCACCGCCAGTCACCCATCACCTATTAGTGACCACCGCCAGCCACCCGTCATCCATCAGTGACTACTGCCAGACACCCGTCACCCATCAGTGACTACCACCAGACACCCGTCACCCATCAGTGACCACCGCCAGACAGACGTCACCCATCAGTGACCACTGCAAGGCACCCGTCACCCATCAGTGACTACCGTCAGACACCCGTCACCCATCAGTGACTACCGCCAGACACCCGTCACCCATCAGTGACCACCGTCAGACACCCGTCACCCATCAGTGACCACCGCCAGTCACCCATCGGTGACAATCGCCAGTCACCTGTCAGTGACTGTCACACCCATGAGTCAACATCACCTGTTAACCACTTGCCGACCGCCGATCGGCATTTGACGGCGGCAAAGTGGCTCTGTAAGTGTAAGTGGCTCAATGATTTTTGGCCTGGCCCTGTAGATCGCCCTGCCAATGACATTATTCCCTTGCCTCTGTAAATGTAAACAGAGGCAGGGGAAGTTCACTCCTCTTCCTCCCTGATGTCCTTTTCAACATCAGAGAGGAAGAAGAAGCAGCTAAAAACGTGAGTGCACCAACTGCAAAAATCGACGAAGAAGAAGGAGAGACTACAACTTTTCCTGTAGTCCCTCCTTCTCCTCACTTGAAGGGGACGGAGACAAATGTAAATGTCTCCGTTCCCTTATTACAGTAACCGTCCCGCTAGATGTCCCGGTCCGGTTTTTAGTAACTCGGTGAATGTGAATGTCTCGGTGAAACGGCGGCAGTTTACGGCTAGCCGCCAGCCGTTCACCAATTGTCCACTACAACTGAGTACCCACACTGTCAGTGACTGTCCACTGACCGCTAACAGTGGCTACCCACTGACCGCCACCAGTGACTACCCACTGCCCACAGACTGCCACCAGTG
>BLSH010197619.1:67329-79624 GCA_018402905.1 Glandirana rugosa
TTATATTTATTTTTTTCGTTTAAATATATTTATTGAAGTTTTTCAAAAAAGGTAGAACATACAAGAAATATAAGATTGTCTAGAGTCAGAACCTCAAAAAATGTTTTCACATAACAAAATATACAAACAATAAGGAAGGATAAAGAAAATCATGAGAGATGACATTAAGGTAATACGATAATGATGAGGAACAACAAGCAAGAAAGGCTGCACCGTCTCTCCAAGCACCCCAAATGGGAGCAATCTGTGCCCGGAGAGAAGACGGACAGCCCACTCCGCTCCATTTCCCAGAAATCATATAATGGTATTGGTTGAATTATCACATATGTTGCTAAGAAATGGGTAACAAGCATAACCAACATTAAAACATATTCAAAGATCTGAGAGTAGTGAGACCCCTTACTCTCCTCTCCAGAATAGAGAGGGCAGGGAGCCATTCAAAAGCCCTCAAGGCTCATAGATTCGGGGAAAAACCTGATAACAAAAGAAAGGAAACAGATAAAGTGACCCAAAGAGGAACAGAGAGAAAGAAACAAGAGAAAGAGGGAAGGATGTACCAGGGAATCTTAACAAAAAAGAGCAAGATTAGGGTAACATGGGCAGTTTCATGTATTTTTTCCACGGATCCCAGACAAGATCAAATTTAGTTGCGGTATCAAGTATAATATTAGCAAGTTTTTCCTGTAACATGATCCAGGAAATTTTCTGCTTGGCTGCAGCAAAGGACACAAAGGGGCGTTTCCAGTACCTAGCAATTGTGATTTTGGCACCCAAAAAGATAAAGTGGGTGAGTTTAAATAGGTGTTTGGAAAAACCGTCAGGTTTAAAATTGAGGAGGGCCGTCTCTGGGTTTTTAGGGACTGGTACGGTTTAAGTAGAAAACCTTATTCCAGAAACCGCGAATGCGCTGGCATTCCCACCACGTGTGAAAGAAGGTACCCATGTGACCACAACCTCTAAAACACAGACCAGAGGTATTTGGAAACATGACCGCTAGCCAGGCTGGTACCAAGTACCATTGAGTAAATACCTTAAGGTTAGCCTCCCTCAGATTAATATTAACAATCCCTTTAAATGTTCTCAGGAACAAAGAACTCCACTTGTCCGCCTCCCAATCCACCTCCAGATCCTTTTCCCAAGTCTTCACATATGAAGGCTTGTCTGGGTTCTCCATCAGTGATGCATAAACTAAAGAAATACCTCCTCTTTGGACCTCAGATTCTGCGCACCATTTTTCATAAGGGGTGACACCTACATGATCATTTCTAAGTTTCCACCAAGATGTCAAGAAATGGTGTATCTGTCTGAAACGAAAATATTCAGCAGGGGGCAAATCTAATTTGTCAATACAATGAGAGTTAACGGACCGGTGGACGTTAAAAAGTGGCCTATTCGATATAAACCCTTATTTGTCCACCACTGGAAGGCCCGAATGTCTAGTCCCGGCGGGAAATGGGGGTTATTAAACATATGGTCAAGGGGACGGAGATTCGAAATTAAGTTAGGAGGTTTGAGGACTAAGTCACTTAGAGCTATGGAGTGTGACAGGGTTGGGGTGAGTATTGAGGGCCTCAATCTGTGGGGGGCCCCCACCAAAAAATCAATAGTGTGGAAAGGAACCGCCTGTCTCTCTATGTTAACTCAGTCAGGTTTGTCTCCTCTGGAGAAAACGGTTGAAAACTGCACTAATTGAGCTGCCTGGTAGTATTTATAAAGGTGCGGAAGACCTAGGCCCCCTTGATTGCGTCTCCTGTATAGAACATTAGCTGAGCATCTAAACCATTTTTGACCCCAAACAAATTTCAGGATTTGTGATTGAAGTTTTTGCAAGTTATACTTTCTGATTGGGATAGGGAGAGCTCTAAAGAAATATAGGATCCTAGGTAAGAGAGTAATTTTAACTGCATGTAATCTGCCCAGCCAAGAAAGACCCTCCCGATCCCATCTGGAGAGATCTTCTGCTAATTTCTTAAGTAAAGGAGGGTAGTTGACCTCATAAAGTTTGCTAATGTTGGCTGCCAGATTGACCCCAAGATAGGGTATCTGAGTAGTATTCCATGTGAAGTTAAAGAGTTCTTTAAGACGCTGTACTGTCGTCTCCGGGGTAGAGATACTTAAAGCTGCCGATTTGGACCAATTAACGCGGAGCCCCGAGGTTTCTCCGAAGACTTGAAGAAGGCGTATTATATGTGGAGTGGAGGTGAGGGGGGATGAAATGAAGAGGAACAGGTCATCAGCGAATAATGCGCATTTGTGGGACCGGGTTCCGCATTTCACCCCCTGAATATCTGGATTGTCCCTGATGGCAATTGCCAGGGATTCCATCGCAATTGCGTATATTAGTGGGGAAAGAGGACATCCCTGCCTAGTACCCCTGGAGATAAAAAAGGGATCCGAATAACAATTTTGCAGTTTTACCTGAGCACTAGGGTTTGAGTAGAGGGCTCTCAGAGTCTGAAGAAAACTAGGGCGGAAGCCCCATCTGCTTAAGATATCAAATATATATGACCACTCGACCGTGTCAAATGCTTTTTGTAAATCAACTGACAAGATGAACCCCTCCCTGGATGGTCCCCCATCCCAATTTGAGTTTAAAAGAGAAACAATATCAACTGCTCTGCGGATCTGATCTGGACACTGCCTCCCCAGAATAAAGCCCACCTGGTCCTTATGGATATATTTACCTATAAATTTAGAAAGTCTATTGGCTAGAACTTTATTCAAAATTTTGAGGTCTTTGTTGATTAAAGAAATAGGCCTCTAATTACTAACATCCAAATGGTCCTTCCCAGGCTTAGGTATGACCGAGATAAAGGCCCTGTTGGCCTCGGTCTGCAGCATGGACCCCGTACGTAGCGAATTGTAAAATTTTGTTAAATAGGGGGCAAGGACCAAACCAAAAGTCTTGTAGTAGCCTGTGGAGAAGCCATCAGGACCAGGGGCTGAGCCCTTCCTAAGATTATTAATTACCTCAAGGACTTCCTTATCAGTGAAGGGTTGTTCCATGGAAGTTATATGGTCTTTTACTAGTTTAGGGAGGGAGATGTTATCTAAAAAGGAAGGAGGAGACATCCAAGGGGCTTTTTTGCCCGAATCGTAGAGTTTGGCAAAGAAGTTCCGAAAGGCAGTCATAATCCACTTAAGGTTTTGAGTCAGATCTCCTGAAGAGTCCTTAATCTTTGGGAATGAGAAGGAATGAAATCTAGGAGACAGCCTGGCAGCCAGCCTAGGACCTATTTGATCCTTTTGTAAGTAGAAATGGGCTTTAGGCCATTGAGCTTGTTTCTCGATTCTAGTGGTTAGGACGAGGTTTAATGCTATCTTCCCAGCTTCTAGTTGAGCCCAGGACCTGCGGGTCGGATTCTTCTTATGAGATCTAGCTAGGTCCTGAAAGGCAGCCTCTAGCTTCTCTATTTCGACCTTCCTCTCCCTCCTTAACCTGGCAGACAGTTGGATGATCTTTCCCCTAATTACCCCTTTATGTGCTGCCCAAAGCGTCGGGGACATGACTTCCCCATTATCCTTCAAAAGGAAATAGTCTTTAATTTCTTTTTCTATCATTGAACAATGGACCGGGTTATTTAGGAGAGTCTCTCTCAGTCGCCATTGGGGATTCCTCTCCCAACCTAGGTCAGCTGTAATATATATGAGTACTAACGAGTGATCTGACAAGGAGGAATCTTTAATGTAGGCTCTGGAAATTGACGGAGAAACAGAAGCTGGGACAAAAATGTGGTCTATTCTCGCCATGCTCTTATGTGGGGCTGAGAAATGAGTATAATCTCTTAGCTTGGGATTGAGTTCTCTCCAGATATCTATTAACCCCAGAGAGTTCAGGAGCTTGGCAAGTTTTAAGCTATGTCTAGGTGGACGGAGCAGGCGGGGAGGACCCGAACCCGACTTATCGAGCATGGGGTCCAAGGCCATGTTAGAGTCTCCTCCCAGTATTACAGTCCCCTCAAAGTGAGGCATGATAAAGTTAAGCAAGTCGTGAAGAAATTTAGCTTGACCGGCATTGGGGGCATAATAGCATAAAAAGGTGTACATCAGTCCCCCTAGAGTCCCTTTTAGAAGGAGAAACCTACCCTCTGGGTCTTTAATTTCTTTCTGTAGGGTGAAAGCTAAATGTTTCGCCAGGAAGATACCTACACCTCTGGTCTTATCTGGAGCGTTTGCCAGAAAGAATTGAGGATATTTAGAGTGTAAAAAATTAGGATTATACTTATCAGGAATATGGGTTTCTTGAAGCATGAGTATATCTAAATGATGGGAATGGGCTAGGTTAAAATATTTTTTCCTTTTCACGGGGGAGTTAAGACCCTGTACGTTGTGCGTTGCTATTCTCAAAGAAGGTGGGGTATTAGCAGACATCGTGAAGGTATACAAATCACAGTCTATGCATCACTGAGCAGGAGCTTACCTGAATCCAGAGGCCGACAGGAGACGGCTTGCTAAACAGGGAGGCTGAAGAGACAACCCACAGCGATCTACTAAATATTTGACTTCCCTGGTACCTGAAAAGAGAAAGTGGAGAAAGAGGAGGAAAAAAACAGAAGAGATAGAGTGAAGGTGAAGAACTTGGGAGGGGAGCGGAAAAACACTACCGCAGACCCCCTCAATTTCCTGGTGATGAGGGATCCAGTAGAGACCCCCATCCCCAGGAAACAACAACATTGAGTCTGTCTAAACGGCAGAAATACATCTAACTCAGGGATTGCCGAGATTTGCATCCGAGAGTCAGAGGGAGGAGCATTACATCCTCCCCGGCCAACAATATAAGACCGAGGCAACAGAAACTTTATAGGACTGCCCGAGACAATTAAAAATAAATAACCATGATAACAAAATATCGGGGTAACCTAGGTTCCTCAACTACGTAAATTGTGGGCTCTCGATTGGACCCTTCGGGACTCGAAAGGTCGCCACCTCCGAATCCCTGTCCAAAATAATAACCAGGGTCAAAAATAGAGCCGCCAATAAGGGCATAACAAGCAGCAAATAAGCCAAGTGTTATGATAAAGAGGACAAGGCTGCACATCCCGCCGGGACCCCCCCCCCCCCCAGAACCATAGGGGTAAAGGGGAGGGGGGTGGGCTACCCCCGGGCCGTGAGAACACAGTATCAAGATTAAAACCTAAAATTTTAGAGACAGCAGAACAGGAGTAATAAACATTAAAAGGTTCAATAACCTAAGTATTGATGGGTACAAGAATCATCACAGAACAAAAAGGATGATAAAGCTCAAATTCAAGGGGGGTGAGAATCTTTGGCTCGCTTTTGTTGCTGTTTCTTCCACATTGGTAGAACGGGGCTCTGAGGGGAAGGCCTCTTAGAGGGGCCAACACTCTTGTGGGGCAGAGTAGAAGTGGGATCCAGAGATATGAGGTTAAGTTTGACCAGCAGTTGTTCTCCTTCTTGGAAAGTAGAGAAGCTGTACTTCTTGCTTTTGTAGATGAAAGTTAGGCGAAACGGAAATGACCACCAATATTTGATGGTGGATTTGGTGAGGACCTCCAGCAAAGGTTTCAGAGCTCTTCTCTTCTGGATGGTAGAAGGAGACAAGTCCGCGAAAACTTGGATAAGGTGACCTTGTATGGCGAGATTAGGAGAGTTCCTTGAGGCCTTCATGATTTCTTCCTTTACCCCGTAAAAGTGAGGTTTCACTACGATGTCTCTGGGTAAGCCGTCGGACCTCGGAGGCTGAAGAGCTCTATGAGCCCTATCTAATTCAAGACGATGAGCAGGGATGCCATCCTTGATGAAGTCAGTCACGGCCGTCTGAACATCAGTGATAGCCTCAGGAAGGCCTCTAATTCGAAAGTTATAGCGTCTGGAACGATTTTCCAAATCATCAATTTTGGATAAGGCAGAGTCTAATTGGTCCTGGAGGTCTTGGATATGAGCCGTGTTCTGGTTTATTCTAGAGACTGATTGGTCCGTTTTGTGTTCTATTGCATTTATTCTGGCCTCCAATCCCTGAAGATCTGCTTGAATGACAGAGGTGATTTGTGTGGCTGTTTGGGCCAGGCCCTTAGAAAGCATTTTGGAGAAAACCTCCATCATCATCTGGAATTCGGGGTGAGGGGCCTGGGCGTAGGAACTGGGTGGTTCAGAGCGGGTATTACCAGGGCCTTGATCTCTTAAAGGAGTAGTGATGAGATCATCCAAAGTTCGTTCCAAGAGAGAAATTGTAGATGCTGGTGATAGGATCTCGGCTAGTGGTAGTGTTTCGGGGGGGGCCCTGGAGATGTGAAAATTTGGGAACCCCAGTCTGAACCGGCTTCCATTTCCTCAGGAACCCCAGGGAGTGATTGGACATCCGGGGGCTTCTGTGAGCCTTTAGAGGTCGGACCGTCAAAGCCCAGTTGGCGGGACAGGTCCCTCCTGACTGATCCTGTTTGCATGGTCCCAGAGGGGAAAAGAGTCCCGGCAGGATTGTTCCCGTTCTTTAAAGAAGAAAGTATCTAAAGTTGAATAAGCCCCTTGTGCAGCACCTTGCAGCACTGAACAATATATAGCTCAGTTCTGTGGTTTGTTCAGAATGATCCCTCCGCTGTCATATGAGGGAGAGTGGGGCCTGCTCTCTGCTAACACTCTCAGGTGGGGGGTGAGGGAAAGTTAGGCCCAATCCACAGCCTATAGTTAAAGTCTCTGCTCTCAGAAATGCACCATGCCCTCAGTTAGGGCCTCAGGTCCTGCATCACCCGCAGTGGATCTCACTGGTGTTTAAGATGTAACTGCTGGGTACCGTAGATTAAATCGGGTGTCCCCCGCTACTGTGTTCTCTCCTTCCCGCTGCCTCCCTTGCAACGAAAGAACGGATAGGCCCGAGCCGCGGCCTCGAGTAGAAGAGCGGGGCCGGACTCAGGTCACATCAACCACCTGGCGGATACTCCCAGCCCCGATCGGCTTCCTGACCACTGCCCCTTCCCTACTGCACCTGTGAGCGGGTCAGCCGAGCTCCGCTGCTCGCGAAAATTGCCTCGTATGGCCGGAGAGGACCGGAGCTCCAGGCTCACACAGCCACCATGGACGCTCCGCACATGCGCACTCCATATATTTATTCTTTATATTAAGTTTTTAATAGACACTGGAGAAAGCATTGTGGTAACTCATCTCCTGGATTTTATTGTTTTAAATCATGTGTTCAATCATGGACCAGGAATGGATGGTTGATCTGCCCCCTGGTTTTCCATACATATCCTCCTTTTGCCGCCTCTCATCAGATGACCCGAAGAAGGGGTTAATCCCTGAAACATGTAGTCAGTCCTCTGAGAGCTCTGGCATTTGTTTCCATACCCTCTCATCACTACATTGCATCCAAGCCTGCTGCCACTGATCTTGGCTCCTGCTCTGCCTACTATCACCAGAGCATGGTCTCAGCACCTCGGAGCCCAGTAGAGCCCCCATCACCACTATTGGGACAACAACTCCTTGTGTTTGAAATGCTCGCCCGCTCCAGGGAACACCAGCAAGGGAGACAATCATCCATGCCTCCATGCTCAGCCACAGCCTTCACTTGATCAGTGAGTTTCAGTGCATTTATTTAATCATTCCTCTGCCAGACCTGTAGTGTTTGTTCTGATGGATTTCAGTTAATTAAAGCTTGTTTATACATTCAAACTTTTGATTTCTTGGTGCTTATGACTGATCAGCGCTTCCTTGTTTTGATTAATCTTCATTGCCTCATCCAGTTTCATGAGATTGGGAGCAGCAACCAGTCATTAACCCCTTTTTTACAACATAGTTTGGACTGGACACCTCCATGCGCTGAGGTTTCTGTTTGATCCATAAAGCAAGCAGGCCTACTGGTACTCAGTTGCCCCCAGGTCTTATACAAAATGCTATAGTGCCTGGCCACTATGCCAGGGCAGGCGCGAACTGAGCAGATTAAACAGGTACTTGCGTTTGGCAGGCAGGCAGAATGGTTCTAGGACAGTCCAGGTAAAAAGGCAGGCTGAGTTCAGGGAATAGTCCAATAATCTGGTCCAAAGTCACACACAGGCAAATCCAATCTAGCAGAGCAGGGCGGACAGACAGGGGACTTGATCAGGAATACACACGTATCACTCTCTGTTACAAGCATGCAAGTGACGGTTTGGCTGGCTTATAACAGGTATAGTCTCCTCCCAGAGATTGATCACATTAATCACCTTGCAAGGTGACAGACAGAAAAGGAGAGTGCCATAGCCAAATCCAAGATGCTGGAATGAGGAGCAGGAGCACTAGGTGCTCCTGACAGGGCTATTATATGTCATATCATTACATGTTATATTTTATGTCGTAATGGGGCAATAATTGAGATATTATATGTGGCCAATATATGTCATAATGGGGCCATTATCTTCATTGTCATCCATTCATGGTATCATCATAGTCAGCCATGACATCATCGTCAACTATGATATGATTGATGACATTGTCATCTATGGTATCATTGATGACAGCATTGGTTATGACATCATCAATGACATCTCCATGAGCTATGACATCATCAGTGACATCATCAGCTATGGCATCAGCTATGACATCATTGGCTATGGCATCGTTGATGACATCTTTCATCAGCTATGGCATTATCAATAACATCATCAGATATGATGTTTAACCGACGATGATGTCATGAATGATAATGTCATCAAGATGTCATAGCTAACAAGGATATTATAAGTGATGTAATAGCTGACAATGACAATGAGATGTCATAGCTGTCGATGATGTCGTATATGGCGATGATGTCATAGCTGACTGTATTGTGATAACTGATGATAAAATTATAGGTGATGGTATAGCTGACATTGTCATCAACAATGATATAGCTTATAATAATATCCTAGGTCGTCATATATTATGTCATAATTTGGCCATACTAGGGCAAATATATTTCATGATGAGGTCATAATGGGGCCATTATTATTATGTACCTGCTGCTGGAGGCCAATAGAGAGAGGGCTTCCCTTGTGGCTAAGTTTCAGACTCCCTTGAAGGTGGAACAGGAGGAGTCAGGCCCAAAGTAGCATGGGTCGTCTGCTGGAATGCTTTGAGAGATTTTTTGATTAGGATGCTTGTCAGAGGAACATCCAGGAGTACAGCTTATGCACTGGAGTAATGTCTGCAGATAGGTGGCACCCGTGAAAAGCAGCAGGTCTTTAGTAGTACAAAGAATAGGAGAGAAGTCGGTTTGAAGCCAAAGTCAGGTGCCAGGTGGGGATCAGAGCAAGCGTAGTCAGGAAGATAGCTGGGGTCATACACAGGAGAGCAGAGAGAAATGATGAGTGAAAAAATCCAGGATCAGGTTAGGAGGCAGGTGGAGGACAGGTCCAAGGGCAAGCCAAAACAAGAATTCACAGAAGCAAGGGGATCACAGGAACAAATGTACTGGAGAGCCGAAGATCAACAAGCAATTGCAGTGAGTGACTGGCTTTCTTATAATGGCCGTTTGGCGTCAAACTGTGCTGAGAATGTGTATAACTGTGCTCATGCTCATTCCTGGGCGCACCTGTGTGTGTCCTTGTGCACCTGTTGTGCGCCAAAGCGCATTCCTGTGGCCATGCAAAGTACTGGCAGGAATGCCAGGTCTTCGGACATGTCTGACTTGGACAGTGCCCTGACAATTATATGTCATAATGGGACTATAATATGTTATCATTTTCCTATATTTTATAATGGGGATGTAATAGCAGCAGTATATGTCATAAATATATAATTTTTTATGTCATATTAAGGGCCATTATGCGTTATAATGTACAATAATGGGGTGCTCCTGTTCCCTTGATCAGGGCCCTCTTTAAGGCAGGGAAAAAGGGGCAGCTGCCCTGGGCCCTGTCATTGTTGTGGGGCCCAAAGCAGCTGCCTCATACTTGTCAACTATCCTGGTTGAAATGCCCTTGTCCCTTGAAGTTTTAGACCTGTGCTGTGTCCCGATATCTAAGTGCTGCTACTAAAGCTGCCCAACTCTGCCCTATTGTTGTGTACAGATGACTCACCTGCAGACCCTATGTTTACATGTATATAACCGGCATTGATATGTAAATAGCGACAGCATTCATATGTAAATAGTGGCGGCCAGCTGCGCTGATATGTAAACAAAGGTGGCATTCATATGTATATCATGCCCCCCTGAGGTCATATTCACCATCAAGCGAAGTGTTGGCAGCGCAATCCAGGGAGGGAGAGTTGGGTAGACCTTGACAGATTTGGCTGGGAACTCTCTAGGTTTGGGAGGGCCCTAGGTCTGCCCCCTGGGTATAGAGCAGGTGGGGAGATGACCAAAAACCATAGAGGTACAGTTATCAATGAACAAAAGTTTATGTGTACAAGAGTCTGTGGTAGAGTCTATATAACAGGATGGTGAATATCCACTTTAGCACTGGTAGGGCTGCACCACTAAGAAGTAACCGGACTCCTGTGGACAACAAAGAACAAGAAAGGTGCGCCTCTAAGTGCAGTAGTGTAAAAAAGTAATTTATTAGACAAGATAAAAAACTACTCACAAAGGTAGTGTGCGGGTGCGCATTGCAGTGTCAGCCACTGCTGGCTATGGTAGTCCTTTGGTCCTTTGGGATGAGCTGCTAGGATGAGGTCCTGGTCTGCCTGGCGGTGGTGGGCTGGGGGGGGGCAGCGTCGGTGGTTCCCGGCATCTCCTCCTCTGGCTCCGGTGGAATTTGGCGCGAACAACCGTTCGGACGACCGTTCGGTCCGTGCAGAGCAGATGGGATGGGCGTCTCATCCAATCGGCAGCTGGTAACGGTGACGCGTTGCGGGGCTCTGCCCCTTCTTCAGGCCGTGGCAACCACCAAAATCACTGCTGATCTGATTCAGTAAACCGATTTTGAGTCTAGTTGCTATTTATTGTATGTCTCAGAGCAGGTGGAGAGTGAAATTGCATGAGGGTGGGCCCAAGATAATATTTGCCCAGGGTCCAATCAATATTAAAGACGGCCCTGCCCTTGATGACACTGTCTGACACGAAACATGTTGGGCAGAGCCTAACCGGTGATGTCATTACACCTGCCGAGTGGATGGTGGCGAGGCATTTGTTTCTATGCATTATTTGTGAATTGCCTTTGTAACTACGCCTGTGTTTTTAATAAAGACGTTTTAGTGGTTTAACACTATGTAAGGCCTTTGTTCCTTTTTAGAAAAAACTATGAAATACCATTTTGTATCTGGAAGGTTGGTATCAACAAGTTGGTTTGATCCACTCCTTTTGGTAAGAGGCCATTTATACTTTTGATGGTGGGCACCAGTTGTTCACTATTTCAAAACTGAGTCACTTCATCAGTGGATGGTGTATGTTCTAATTTAAAGGGACACTTGGTGTTTTTCATAAACAAATTGTTTGATGAGAAAATCTTTATTATTGGACCTTTAATATACCACCCATATTTATACTATATGTATTGTTGATATTGATTTGTTCTGTGGTTATATGCACACTTTTTATTTGTATATATTATCAATGCGGAATATGTATGTCAAAATGGGGCCATAATGTTGTAATTATATGTCATTTTCAGCCATATATGTCACAATGGGGCCATAATAGGATCATTATATGTCATAATGTCTCCACATCGGGACCGTTATACAGTATATATACTGTGTATATATATAGTATGCTATGGGAAGAAACTGTGCAAGATATTGTAAATATATCATGGCTTTAACATAAAATAACTGAAATATAAATGCAGCTTATACACTATATATTGTTCTGCCAATCTACAGCTCCAGGCCCAACTAAGTATTGTGTAGGATGGGTCCTCTGTAGAGTTGAGCGAACCTCTGGAAGTTCGGGTTCTGCTGGTCCGTCCGAACTTCGGGACAAAGTCCGGGTCCGGGTCCGGACGGAACCCGAACGATCGCACGGAATGTCTCCTGGGTAGGATGTGTTATGAATCAACCCGGACCTCGACATCTAACCGTCTTGTTATATATCACATATTCGACGTAAATATAAAGTCAATAAAATACAATTTCGGTACTATATAAATGTTATAGAACGTGTCAAAGAAGGGTATCGTATGATATATATATGTGTCATATATATGACATATTGCCAGGGC
Source organism: Glandirana rugosa (assembly GCA_018402905.1). NCBI lineage: Eukaryota > Metazoa > Chordata > Amphibia > Anura > Ranidae > Glandirana > Glandirana rugosa. The sequence continues at coordinate 79,398 of BLSH010197619.1, forward strand.
TACACCTCTGTAATACTGTATATTACTAGGATAATACCGGGGTAACACTGTATATACCGACTTTTACTGTATATTAATGTTGTAATACCGGGGTAAAACTGTATGTATAAGGCGTAACTATTATATATGTTTATTTTTCACACGTATATTGGTGTCTTGTTTAGTTATAGTTGTTATGTATATCATATTTATACCCACCATATAATTTCCAGGTTATTATTTCTAAA
>BLSH010197619.1:84004-94895 GCA_018402905.1 Glandirana rugosa
AGAGCAACAGCACAGACAGCAGTAGTAAAGTAATCTATCTCAGGATGCAGGATCAGGTCTTAAAATGGCTAAAATCTGTCCCTCACGCCGTCAGCTACCTTTCCCTATACTAACCCAAGGAGCATGTGACTGCAGCACTGTGACTCCAGCTTATAAAGAGGCTGGGTCACATGATGCACCGGCCAATCACAGCCATGCCATTAGTAGGCATGGCTGTGATGGCTTCTAAGGGCAAACCAGTGAAACGCTTGTTGATTGGCTGCCCTGCAGCTTCTCAACACGTGGAGTAAAATAGCAGAACCCCGGACCGAACCCGAACGATTTTTGAAATGTCCGGGTCCGGGTCCGTGCCACGGACACCCAAAAGTTCGGTACGGACCCGAACGTTACAGTCCGGGTTCGCTCAACACTAGTCCTCTGTTCTTTGCCTCGACCTCCTTAAGAACTTCAGCCCCTCTGACACATTAGGTTGAATGTACAAAGCATGTAATATCAGAAGAAATCATTGAAGGTAATACTTAGTATCCAATAGAAGTACTATATCACAGTGGCGGCCCATCCATTAAGGGAGCACGGACGCTGCCCCCTCTATCCAGCCACCCCCTATATGCTAAATAGATAGATTCATGCATAGGATGAATCTATCCATGACTGCCGTGGCCACCCCCTATTCATGTGTCCGGTTTCCCGATTGGCTGAGAAGTCAGGCGATCCTATTGGACACCTTGGAGGAGGAGGAGGGGGATGCACGGTGGTTATTCACACCATGGAGGAGGAGAACCGCTGCCCGCCCGCTTCCTAGATGGGGTAAGTGAGGGGTTTTGATGTCCCAACTGCCCCCCTGGGGGAGGGTCAGGCTGTTTGCCGCCCCCCCAAAAAGAAAAAAAAAACTGCCGCCACTGTTATATCAAAGAAAACAAGCACTGAACCAATTAGTAAAGGCAAACTTAATATATTGCCACCTGATATGGTTGGTAAAGAAGTACAGCGTTGTGAAAAAGTATTTACCCCCTTCCTGATTTATTTTTGCATACTTGTCACACTTATGTGATTCAAATCATCAAACAAATTGTAATATTAGCCCCCCCCCCTCCTCCCCCTTGCTAAATCATGAATGAACTGTGATTAACCACATTTTTGGAAAGCTGAGTTAAATTTCACTTGTCACACCCAGGCCTAATTACTGCCAGACCTGCTGAATCAAGGAATCACTTAAATGGAAGCTGTCAAGCAAAGTGAAGCACGCTAAAAGATTTAAAAAAGCAACACATCATGCCACGAACAAAAGAAATTCAAAAATAGATGAGAAACAAAGTGATTGGCATGTATTAGTCTGAAAAGAGTTACAAAGCCATTCCTAAAGCTTTGGGACTCCAGCAAACCATGATGAGAGAAATTATCTGCAAATAGAATATTTGGCGAACCTTCCCAGGAGTGACTGGGCTACCAAAATTACTCCAAAGGGACAACAACGGCTCATTCAGGAGATTATAAAAGAACCCAGAACAACATCTAAAGTTGCAGGCCTTACTTGCCTCAGTTTAGGTCAGTGTTCATGATTCAACAATAAGAAAGAGACTGGGAGAGTTCCAAGACAAAAACCACTGTTGACCAAACAGAACACAAAGGCTTGTCTCAAATTCGTCAAAAAAACATCTTGATTATCCCCAAGACTTTTGGACAAATATTCTGTGGACTGATAAGACAAAAGTTAAACGTTTTGGTAGGTGTGCATCCCGTTCTATCTAGTGTAATGCTAACACAGTGTCAGAGCTGGGCTCAGCCCTACCTTCTCAGACCTTAGGCTGCTTAGCTGTCGGTTAATTTGCCAGTAGTCATCATTGGGAGCATTGAGAGCACTATTCACTTGGGTTATCTTTGTGTAATATTAAAATATGTTTGATGATCTGGATCATTTAAGTATGATAAATATGCAAAAAGTAAAAAAAAAAGGAAGGGGCAAATACTTTTTCACATCACTGTAAGCATAGAAATGGATTAACAATGGTAGGAACACAATTTTGCACACAGGGTAATTACTAAAAAGGACTAGGCATAAAATGACGCTTAGCATCCAGATCAGCATAAACAGTAGCAAGGTCATGAAAAGTGCAGCACTGAGCAGTAATAAAGCTTATTACTGCCAAAGTGTATTGATGACAACTATGCTAGGCCTAGACCGACTGGATAGGCACTGTCCATATAAATTAAGGAACAAAGGGGACGTCAGAATGGTTTTACGGGAGGGGCAGTCTTTTATGTTGTTCTTCTTCTGGCTATAACTGAAGCCCTTTATGAAGTGTTGGTACACTTATTGACAGTTTTAGTAAACCAGCATGCAGTATAGGCGTGATAAAGATGCAGTAAAGTTGCAGTGAATATGCAGTAAAGGTGCTGTATAGGTGTGGTACAGGTGTAGTATACTATACATAATGTCCTGTATCCAATAGCAGTCCCTGCTAGCAGTGTAAACAATGGGCAGTGCCCTTTCATCAGTCCCTGTGGTGCAGCTGTAGTAAGCGAGCACCCTCAGTCTCTCCACAGAATGTCTGTGCCAATTAGTGGTGGGAAGTAGAGGTTGAGAGGAAGCTCTGTTCTACCCGTGGCAACGGTGCAGGTCTGATTGCTGTGGTATGTGCTTGGCTGCCCTGGATGTCCCGGCCCCCAGGTCTCAGTCTCTTGCTCTGGACACTTACCCCTTGGATGATCCGTGTGTACCAGGACTGATATGCACACCACAGCTCGTGCGCTGCTGAGAGGAAGAGGTTTCCAGTGCAGTCTGATAAAAGCTGTTCCACCACTCAATCCCCTATGGGAACTGTATTGTAATGGTCCATTCTATGATTTATGTTTTGGACTTTAATTCCCATGATTCTCAGTGCTCTGCATAGAAGTCCAGAGGCTTTTCTGGCTATAGTTCTCTATGCTCTATGTTTAACCACTTCCGGACCGCCTCCAGCACATTTACTGCGGCAAGGCGGCCCGGCTGTGCAAAACGACGTACCTGTATGTCGCTTCGTGCAGTAGCCTCTGTGGACACGTGTGAGCCGATTGGGCGGAGGGGGAGCCAATCAGCCGGACACCCACGATTGTTCACCAGAGAGGCAGAACGGCAATCTGCCTATGTAAATAATGCAGATCGCTGTTCTGACAGGAGAGAACATGCCAAGCAGGAACACGGATCTCTGTGTTATCCCAGTCAGAGCAATCCCTACACAGTTGGTAAGCATCTCCTGGGGACACAAGTAACCCTTTGATCACCCCTGGTGTGAACTTCTTCCCTGCCAGTATCATTAGTACAGTAACAGTGCATATGTTTAGCACTGATCACTGTATTAGTGTCACTGGCCCCAAAAAAGTGTTAGGTGTCTGATTTGTCCGCCACAATGTGCCAGTCATGCTAAAAATCGCTGATCGCCGCCATTACTAGTAAAAAAAATTAATAAATAAAAATCTATAAAAATATTACATCATTTGTAGACGCTATAACTTTTGCGCAAACCAATCAATATACACTTTTTTTTTACCAACAATATGTAGCAGAATACATATTGGCCTAAACTGATGAAGAAATTTGATTTTTTAATTTTTTTTTTATTGGATATGTATTATAGCAGAAAGTAAAAAATATTGTGTTTTTTTTTTCAAAATTGTCAGTCTTATTTTGTTTATAGAGCAAAAAATAAAAGCCGATAAAATACCACCAAAAGAAAGCTCTATTTGTGGGGAAAAAAAGGACATAAATGTTGTATGGGTACAGTGTCGCACTACTGCGCAATTGTTAGTTAAAGTAATGCAGTGCCGTATCGCTAAAAAAATGGCCTGGTCAGGAAGTTGGGAAATCTGCTGGGGCTTAAGTGGTTAATAATGATTCAGGGTGAAGCCACCTCTTTGCAACTTATAGGCACACAACTACCATATGTATTGGTAATCCTGCCCCTGAATTTTATAATATTCACCATTATAATATAATAATGTAATTATCACAATAACACCACAATTATGACAATAACATAGCATACATCATCAGTGATTTCTATGAAATAAATGTAACAAGCATTTAGTTAGGTCTTAGAGTATAAGATTTATTATACTTGCAACCAGGTATTAGTATAAAATCCAGAATACTTGAACACTTTTACTAACTCTATGGCTACAGTGGACTTATAGGTTTACAAGTAGAAAATTACTATTCCTTATGTGCCTACCTATAAATCTTTTACATGCTGATATACTTATTTTATTTTGTTTCCAAAAGAGTGGTTGTGTGTCTGTGTAATTTCTCTTTTACCTACTTCACAAAAACACTCTAACAATAAAAGCCATTATTAGTGCCCATTTGGTATTTGAATCAGTAACTGAAAAATTCCACTTCCACCCACAACATTCTGTTTTGTGGACTGTGAGTCACACACATCGCAGGTCAAAAATAATTAATTAGTCCATCATGGCAATGACTACTTTAGAACATACTTATCAAATAATGATAAGTAATAGTTGTTTCTGTCACATGAAGAGGTGCTTTCTGTAGAAGTCTAGTGTTAACAGGCATTGGATCGAAATCACATCCATCATTTACCTCCCAGTATGAACTTTTATGTAATATTTTATCATGATCATTTATTCTACCATTTACTTTAGAATATGTTATTGCTGTCAACTATGTGTATTCACTGTATGTTTTTACACTAATTTAGAGGAGAAAAGAAGGCACTGCTTTTGCTTACTGACTTTGTTAAGAGATTAAACTTGATATGATGATTATATTAATAATATTTTTTACCGTACCATATGATTCTGATTTGTTTTATCTAGTTCTAATATAGAAATGTTGCCTGCTAAAAACATTCTTTTATTTACTAGTTTAGCCTTTCAGGATGGATATGTAAGGAGCCAGAGGCGTTTATTATCTACTGAGGACAGCTACATACAGGGGCGTAGCTACAGGGGTCACAAGTGTAACCCGGCCCCATGCTGCAGGGGGCCCATGTGCCCCCCTGTACATAGGGCCAGCACCAGCATGGGCAGCTGGGTGGGTAGCAGTACTAGCACCCGGGTGGCTGGAGGACAGAGGTGGGTAGCAGAGCTCCCTGCTCTTCCACACTGGCTGCTATTTAGTCTCACATTCCCCGCCTGTGTCCTTGGCCAGCTCCTCTGGGTCCCTCTCTCTTGCCCGATACAGCACCACTCAATCCAGTGTCCCGACCCCTGAGTCACCTCCATCCATTTCTTTGTGCAGAGCTTCCGTTTCACTGCATACTTCTCCCAGGCAAACAAACTGTAAGCACACAGGCACAGCCCTATAAGAGCTGACTCCCCGGAGGACACCACAGGCTTGTCTGCCAGCTCCCCCTCCCCATCATACACAGATCTCCCTCAGAAATATGTTGAAATATGTCCCTGTCCTTGCTGCTGCTGGAGGGAGCCTAGGTGAACATGGAGGACCCTGCAGCTTGGTCATGGTGAATGAGATGACCCCATATCCCCATACACCATCCCATACCCCACTCTCTCTCCCCTGGGGTCAGGGACCCTTTCTTACCTGGGGACAGGGACCCCTTCACACCCAGGGACAGGGCCCCCATCTCCCCTGGGGATAGGGACCCATTCTCATCTGGGACAGAGACCACTACTCACCTGGGGACAGGGCCCCCATCTCCCCTGAGGACAGGGATCCCTTCACACCTGGGGACAGGGCCCCCATCTCCTTTGGGGACAGGGACCCCTTAGCCCTTCACACCTGGGGACAGGGCCCCATCTCCCTTAAAGAAAGGGACCCATTCTTACCTGGGGATAGGGTCCTCATCTCCCCTGGAGAAAAGGGACCCCTTCTCCCCTGGATACAGGGCCCCCATCTCTGCTGGAGAAAGGGACCCTTTCTCACCTGGGGACAGAGCACCCATCTCCCCTGGGGAAAGGGACTCCTTCTCACCTGGGGACAGAGACTCCATCTCCCATGGGGAAGGGGCCCCTTTTCCCTCTGGGGACAGGGACCCCTTCTCACCTGGGGACAGAGCCCCCATCTCCTCTGAGGACTGGGCCCCATCTCCCCTGGGGAAAAAGACCTCATCGCCCCTAGGGATGGGACCCCATCTCACCTTGAGACAGGGACCCCATGTCCCTTGGGGTTGGGGACCTCATCTTGCCTAGGGACAGGGACCTTGGGGCAGGGAGCCCATCTCTCCTGGTGACAGGAGCCCCTTCTTATCCGGGGACAGGGCTCCCATCTCCCAAGGGGGGTTCTAGCAGTACCAGTGCGGGGTGGCTGGAAGATGTGGGAGAGTGGTGGGCAGTATAATGATATCACGTGCTGGACACACGAAAACTGGCAACCATTTTGTTCAAACGTCAGCCATGACAGTTTTAGGCTAAGAGACACACACTGCCAGTATCTCACTCCTTTCCCCCTCCCTTCAGGAAAGGAATTCCTGGCTCATTTTACAAGTGAGGAAGGTGTCTGGTTTTGCTTGCAGGCCTTATCATAAAACAATAAAGCAGGATGCTCTGAAATAATGATTGTCGTAAAAAGAGGCATTCAGGCAGAAGCGACCTCTCAGCGACCCCCATACCTCATGCCAACCTAAGAAATATACAAAGGATTCATAAATCCAGACAGGAACAGGACATCTTAATAAAAAGTACATAGCTGAATGCAGCCCGAATGGGCCCGATCATATGGGGAACCATGGGTAGCTTTTCTTCCTCCTAGAGAGATTGAATGTTGGCAACCTGTCATGTTTGGACTTATTTTAATGCAACTTTTATACTGAGCTAGAATTCCTTAGTTTTGGGACTGCACCGTGGTCATATTCTGAAATATGATATTGATTTCAGAAAATTGTATCTCAAGGAGGGTTGTTGTCCCAAGGGCCCTCCTTACCCATGCGAGTGTTCAGGGGCATGTGGCCCCACCCCTTTGCTTCCAGAAAAAAGGGGAATAGACAGGACAGTCCTCAGTTCTCACTTTACCATCAAAGAACGAACATCTGAGAACCTGTTGGACTCATCAGCAAATCTCTGTTCAATCACGGACATTAACTGCAAGTATCTTTCTCCCCTTCAATTCTGCCTTATCTGTTTGCTGCTGTATATTATGTCTTTAATTGCTTTGTAACACCATTTTTCTGTAAATATTTTATCTGCACCAATCTTGACCTTTTCATTATTAAACCTTATTCTGAAAAGTGTTAATCTTGTCCCTAAAGCTCTTAATGCAAGCTATAAGGAACCTGTTCCTTTGAAGAGTGCCACTGTTTAGGATAAATCATCTGAATATTCCAAACGATTGTGTTACAAACGATTATTCTAAAATCATAATTGGTATTGCTAAAATCTCGAATTCCTCTTACACGGTCCAAAAGAAGAGGTGGTGGCAGTGAAAGGATTAATTGCTTAAATATAGCCCGGTGACAATCGCTCTCAGGAGGCTGGCATTGTCAGATTGTCGTCCCGCAAGCTGGAAAATCTTTGTGCTGGATGCAGCTGAGATTTGCATTGTTATGTTAGTGACAAGCGCGGTGTGAAATTGGGTGGTCCTCTGTCACCAGTTAGTGAGGAGGGCAAGGATCTGATACCCGCGTTCGTCACAGGCAGAAATACCAGCACTGGGGGGCTGAAGGATGGGGGAGTGGCAAAATGCACATTTGCCTGTGTAGGCAAAAATCCTTGCATTGCCACTGCCTGTATGCCTAGAAAGGAGGAGTGGTGGGGGCAGCTGTATGTAGTGCTATCAATATTTCCATTTTCCTCCTGCCTGCCTTTCCATGCATGCGGGAGGGAGAGGAGGAGGAGCGGGCAGATTCAGTGGCCTGCCCCTCCTCCTATCCAGCTTTCTTCCACTGTCCCCTGTGTGCTCTCCAGCCCCTGTGTGCTCTTTCCAAGACCCCCCCCTTATCCCCTGCAGTTCTGCCGGGTTCCCCTCTCCCGCAGGCTTCTGCTGGGAATCTGTCAGGACAGAGTGGACAATGGGCCGGTAAATGTGTCATTTACCGGCCCCTTCTTTTTCTGAATGGAGAGTCAGTGATCTGTACTATCCATTCATAACTGTGTCATAGTGACCCGTGTTTACTATGCTTCAGTTTAAAAATGAACGGGAAGCTCTGTACAGAGCGCTTCCTGTCCATTCGTTCTGTGTAGCTGAGGCTGCAGAGAAGATGATTGAGGTCTGTGTTCTCCGTCTCTTTCTCTGTCTCAAAGGGGGAGCTTTAGAGGTCTGTTTAGACCCCTGATATCTCACCAAAGTCCCCCACCAGGGCTCCTAAAAATGTAAAAAAGAATTTAAAAAAAATTGTAAAAGAAAATAATAATAAATAAAAAAGACTACTGATACCAGTGGCGGAACTACAGAGGCCACAAGGGTCATACTTGCAACAGGGCGCTGGAGTTCCTCCACTGAGTTTGGAGGGAAGGGCCCTGACTGGGGGTCGGGAGGGCCCTTCATGGTTTCTTGCACCGGGCCCTGAAGGTTCTAGTTACGCCACTGGCTACATACCTTATCAACTTATGGTAAACACTTATGATAGTGTCTTTGTGCTCAGGCTTACAATATTGCTCCTGGATTATCCTTACAACATCCTCTGGTCTACTACACTTTAGAAAAATTCTACAATTGTCTTTTACATTTCCCTATTGACATACTGGGGTTGATTTACTACTATTGGAGTATTCAGAATCTTGTGCAGCTCTACAGCTCTGAAATCAATCAGCTTACAGTTTTTTTTGTCAAAGCTTAAAGAGGAAGTAAACCTTGATGTAAACTCTGATGGGTTTACTTCGTCTTAATCACCTGCAATGTAGAAGCATAAAAGGGTAGTATGATTCGCATACTAGCCTATTATATGCCACTTACCTGCCATCGACGCCCATGCTGTCCCCATAGAAGGAAGCGTCCATCTTCGCCCCTCTTCCTTCCGGGGCCGCAAACTCATGTGCTGTGACTGGCCGGAGTCGCGTGACGTCACTCCCGTGCATGCGCGTGGGAGCCGCCAATCGCCGCACGCTTTCAGTGAAGAACCGGCACAGAGGCAGTTTCTTCACTGCGCATGTGCCGAATGACATCGGCACATGCCAGTATAGTGTATATCTCCTAAACCGTACAGGCGTAGGAGATATACAGGGAAGCTACAGGTAAGCCTGATTACAGGCTTATCTGTAGTTTAAAGTGGTTGTCAAGAGTTGACAAACACTTTAATTAAACAAGCTGAAGTTAGAAGCTGATTGGTTACCAATCATAGATGCGCCAGATTTTGTACTCTCCAGATCTAGTGGGGATCAATTCCACTGTATTCTAGCCACCAAATGTCATTCAGTGGCGCTTTGTGGCACTATGTCACTATGTAATAAAACACCATGTTTAACTTTTTGGAGCATAAAGGGTCTGACTTCATTTGTCAGTGTCAACACTGACAAAGTCATATGGAATGAATGTATACCCCAATGAAACAAGACCACACTCCAAAAGATGACATCATTATTCTGCCTACAAATGTAAACAAAATCAAGTAATGAATTGTGATACATGATTAATTATGGTATTCCAACAGCACTTTATTACACAGATGGGTTAGACCTGATAAGTATGAGTAAACCCATTCTTTGTAACTTGTAAGTGCCAGTAAATGAAGAAAACAGAGCAGTATTATAGATTGCTAACAGTGGTATTCTAAGTTGCTACCAGCGTCATCTTGCCTGGTATGTATGTCGTAACATCATTAAAGCATGTGTAGCAATCTTTGCACACCCGTTATTCTGTGCACATAACCTGTCACTTAAAGCAGAACTCCTGGAAAAAACTTTTTTCCATGTCCTTGTTGCTGATCTCCTACCTTCACCAACTATGCCATCCATCTTCTTCTGAGCTCTGTAGTTCCTCTGCAATAGCCTGATGATTTTGCTGAAAAACCATTACTGCCCTGTGATATCCTGTTTGTAAGACCGCTGGCTGCTATTCCTCCTGTATCCTCAGCCAGCAGTCTTGTCACTTCCCACTAGTAGTTCTCTAAAGCGAGCAGGGATTTATATTTCCTCCCTGCTCGCTGTAGTGGGCGGCAGGGTCTCACAGATCCCGGTCTGTGGTGCCCATGCAGGTGGATCAATGACGGAAGTCATCTGCATGAGCGGAGATCTCGGGCTGTGACAGGTGTTGTATGTGAGATGACGATTGGTGTAACGTCCTGCCTCCCATATCGGCATTGGAACAGTGCACTGTCTATTACAATGCTGGTCCGGGAGGTGGGACTGTGCGGCAATTGGTGTTTTCACATACAAGACCTGTCACAGTGCGAGATCTCCACTCTGTCATGCAAATGATTTTGGGAAATTTTCCCTGATCTGCACTGGTGGACACTGATAAGCTGCACTGGTGGGCACTGATGAGACCGCACTGATGGGCACTGATAAGCTGTAGTGGTGGACACTGATGAGACCGCACTGGTGGGCAAAGATGAGACCGCAATGACGGGCATTGATAAGCTGCACTGGTGGGTACTGATGAGACTGCACTGATGGGCATAGATGAGACCACAATGATGGTCACTGATGAGAACGCACTGGTGTGCATAGATGAGACCGCACTGGTTGGCATAGATGAGACCGCACTGGTAGGCACAGATGAGACCGCATTGATGGGCATAGATGAGAATGCACTGGTGGGAATAGATGAGACCGCACTGATGGGCATAGATGAGACTGCACTGATGGGCATAGATAAGACTGCACTGGTGTGCATAGATGAGACTGCATTGATGGGCATAGATGAGACCGCACTGGTAGGCACAGATGAGACCGCATTGATGGGCATAGATGAGAATGCACTGGTGGGAATAGATGAGACCGCACTGATGGGCATAGATGAGACTGAGTAGACACGGATGGTCACGCCAGAGTAGATACG
>BLSH010197619.1:94905-106719 GCA_018402905.1 Glandirana rugosa
AGAAAACAGAGCAGTATTATAGATTGCTAACAGTGGTATTCTAAGTTGCTACCAGCGTCATCTTGCCTGGTATGTATGTCGTAACATCATTAAAGCATGTGTAGCAATCTTCGCACACCCGTTATTCTGTGCACATAACCTGTCACTTAAAGCAGAACTCCTGGAAAAAACTTTTTTCCATGTCCTTGTTGCTGATCTCCTACCTTCACCAACTATGCCATCCATCTTCTTCTGAGCTCTGTAGTTCCTCTGCAATAGCCTGATGATTTTGCTGAAAAACCATTACTGCCCTGTGATATCCTGTTTGTAAGACCGCTGGCTGCTATTCCTCCTGTATCCTCAGCCAGCAGTCTTGTCACTTCCCACTAGTAGTTCTCTAAAGCGAGCAGGGATTTATATTTCCTCCCTGCTCGCTGTAGTGGGCGGCAGGGTCTCACAGATCCCAGTCTGTGGTGCCCATGCAGGTGGATCAATGACGGAAGTCATCTGCATGAGCGGAGATCTCGGGCTGTGACAGGTGTTGTATGTGAGATGCCGATTGGTGTAACGTCCTGCCTCCCATATCGGCATTGGAAAAGTGCACTGTCTATTACAATGCTGGTCCGGGAGGTGGGGCTGTGCGGCAATTGGTGTTTTCACATACAAGACCTGTCACAGTGCGAGATCTCCACTCTGTCATGCAAATGATTTTGGGAAATTTTCCCTGATCTGCACTGGTGGACACTGATAAGCTGCACTGGTGGGCACTGATGAGACCGCACTGATGGGCACTGATAAGCTGTAGTGGTGGACACTGATGAGACCGCACTGGTGGGCAAAGATGAGACCGCAATGACGGGCACTGATAAGCTGCACTGGTGGGTACTGATGAGACTGCACTGATGGGCATAGATGAGACCACAATGATGGTCACTGATGAGACCGCACTGGTGGGCATAGATGAGACCGCACTGGTGGGCATAGATGAGACCGCACTGGTAGGCACAGATGAGACCGCATTGATGGGCACAGATGAGAATGCACTGGTGGGAATAGATGAGACCGCACTGATGGGCATAGATGAGACTGCACTGATGGGCATAGATAAGACTGCACTGGTGTGCATAGATGAGACTGCACTGATGGGCATAGATGAGACCGCACTGGTAGGCACAGATGAGACCACATTGATGGGCATAGATGAGAATGCACTGGTGGGAATAGATGAGACCGCACTGATGGGCATAGATGAGACTGCACTGATGGGCATAGATAAGACTGCACTGGTGTGCTTAGATGAGACCGCACTGATGGGCATAGATGAGACTGCACTGGTGGACACAGATGAGACCGCACTTATGGGCACAGATGTGACCGCACTTATAGGTACACATGAGACCGCACTTATGGGTACAGATGAGACCTGCACTTATGGGCACAGATGAGACTGCACTTATGGGCACAGATGAGACCGCACTTATGGGCATAGATGAGGCCGCATTTATGAGCGCAGATGAGACCACACATAGGGGCACAGATGAGACCGCACTTATAGGCACAGATGAGACCGCACTTATAGGCACAGATGAGACCGCACTTATAGGCACAGATAAGGCCGCACTTATGGGCACAAATGAGGCTGCACTTGTGGGCACAGATGAGACCGCACTTATGGGCACTGATAAGCTGCACTTATGGGCACAGATGTGGTGGCACTTATGGACACAGATGAAGTGGCACTTATGGGCACAGATGTGGTGGCACTTATGGGCACAGATGAGGTGGCACTTATGGGCACAGATGAGGTGGCACTTATGGGCACAGATGAGTTTTTTTCTCATGACAACATTTACTTGTGCCACATGCTGATGTAAAGCAGTACGTCCCGGCTCTCTCTTTCTGTGGTGTGGCTAGGGATGTGCTCATATACACAAGTACTGATTGCTGTTTGAAAGATCTCAAAGCTGCATGAGGAGGAATATTTCTAATACTGAATTACGGCAGAGTATATTGTGTATAATATATAATTATGGGCATGTGTCTACAGTTCAGTAATAATTACATAAAGCAATTAAGGGCAATATGTGTATCTACTGGTGTGGCTGTAGGGGGAGAGCACAAACATGCTTTGCATTATTAATGCTGTAACCTACCTATCCTGCTGTGTGTTACTGAACAGTATGTCTGGCTGCAGAATGAGGGGTATGATTTATGTTGAAGTGGGCTTGTTCACATTTAGGGCTAGTTTACATTTGCTTAGGCTTCAACGTTCATTAAAGCTCATACAGCTTCAACAAGATTTGATGATGTGGTTTTGAGGCTTCGGCGGAGCTTCGAAGAGGCTTCAGTGAGGCTTCAACAAGGCTTCAACAAGACTTCGACAAGGATTCAGTGATGCACTTTTGAAGCTTTGTTGAAGCTTGGTAAACGCCCTGTGTGTTTGTTTCTCAAAAACAAAGCGAAGCTAAAGCTGAATTACAGCCTCTGAAAAGCCGCAGGTGCTTCAAGCGAGCTTCAAAGAAGCTGTGCCATAAACTTCTATGGAGGCGTTGGAGAGGCTTCGAAGCCCGGCTAAAGCTACATGGGGTATCATTTTTGATGCAAAGCTGAAGCGAAGCCAAGCCAAAGCAAGGTGTAAACAGGACTGTAAGCTAACCATTCTATTTAGTGGCATGAGCTTTGACTGGTGTTAAGGGAGCTTTAACAACGCCTGTCTGACTCCCTGTTTTGAAGCAAGTGTAAACGAGCCCTTAACATGTACAGGCCTAGTGTCCCTCCCACATTCATTGAAATTTACAAAGATTCATGGGAATATAGTGTAGAGAGACAGAAGAGGCTATGATGCAATCACTGTTCTAACAGCTCCTCCTTAGCAGAATATGTGCAGCATGTTTTGAATTACAGAGCTGACTTCCTGAAAATTCAATTACACTGTTCTCTTCAATGGTAAGGAATTTCACAAATGTAATAACTGTTTAGTGTTTTGTGTAGGGGGGTGTACTAATGGGGATTTTTTTGCAAATCCCGGAGTTCTGCTTTAAGAATGGGAAAGCAGAGGCAGGTAACCATTACAGCAATAGCAATGTCCTAATATTGTCTAAATACAAGAGGCATATGTGTATGTACTTTAATCTTGGTCCGCTATGTGTATTTTTCCAGATATGTGCTGTCTGTCTTTGGCTGCTTGAATAGTCAGGCTGCAGTGATGTTTCTCCCACACATGCGCATGAGAGTCACATTGCCGCAGCACACAGAGTGGGCCGTAAATGTGATGTGAGCTGCGCATGCGTGGCTCAAATGACATCAACACTGACAGGCAGGGGGCATTTAGTTTTCCAAGATAAGTCTACACGTGGGTTTGTTTTTTGGGATGTTGGGGTGGAAAGCAAAATTGTATGGGGGGGGGGGGGCAAGGAAATGTTTGTCCAGGGTTCAATCAATATTAAAGACAGTCCTGATGGTGGCTGGTCTTGTACCTGCTCCCTCATGTTGTCTTCTGTAGGCAGCCTAAAGTGGATGGCTTGCTGGGTCCCTTCTACAGCTTATAAGGTAATATCTGGGTGTGTAACAGCTTTTGGTGCACACAATGTGGAGCTCAAGCCAAAAGACATACTATAATAAGTATATGTAGCCAGTATATAGCTCTTCTCAGGAACATCTTTTGTGGTGACACAGGGGTTGCAGAACCCAAGAGGTAAGGCTTTGGTCAGAAGCATAACTAGAACCTTCAGGGCCCCAGTGCAAGAACCCATGAAAGGTCCCCCTGATATCTAGTCCTGGGGGCCAATCCCACCAATCCCAGGGCCCTTTAATCCTTTCGCAGGACCCTTAATTATGGTCTGCAGTGGGACCCTTTTACATGTCCTGCAGCAGGCCCCCATCCTGCCATCTTGGGTAGGGTTGTCACCTTTTCTTCAAGCCAATCCCTGAGCACGTTAGTGGCGCACAGCAAATTTATTTTGTAGTATACACTATACATATATTTTGTGAATCAATAACAGTTCTAATCTAATGGATTTAATCACCAGAGTCCCTCCTTACATCAGAGTCCACAGAGTTTCCCCTTTACATCTGAATCCACAAAGTTTACCTTTTCATCTGAATCTGCAGAGCTTCTTCTTTATACCTGAATCCACAGAGTTCCCCTTTACAGTATATCTGAACCCACAGAGTTCACTTTACATCTGAATCCACAGAGTTCCCCTTTATATCTGAATCTGCAGTTTCCCCCTTACATCAGAGTCCACAGAGTTTCCCCTTTACATCTGAATCCACAGAGTTCCTCTTTATATCTAAATTGACAGAGTTCCCCCTTATATCTGAATCTGCAGAGTTTCCCTTTTACACCTGAATTTGCAGAGTACCCATTTACATCTGAATCTGCAGAGTTCCCCCTAACCTGAACTTGCAGAGTTCCCCTTTACATTTGAACTTGCAGAGTTCCCCTTTGCATCTGAACTGTAAGGGGGGACTTTGCAGACTCTGATATAAGGGAGAACTCTGGGGATTCTGATGTAAGAAGGAACACTGAGAACTCTGATATAAGGAGAGAACTCTGATATATTGGGGAACACTGCAGACACTGGTGTAAGGGGTAACTCTGATATAAGGGGGTCTCTGATCACCAGAGCCCCCACTTACATCATGGTTTCCATCATTCCCCTTTTAGTCAGGGTTCCCAGAGTCCCCCTTACATCAGAGTTCCCCATTACACTACAGTCCACAGTGTTCCTTCTTAAATCAGATCCCCCTTAATTCAGTTTCCTCAGAGCCCCCTTACATCAAAGTCTGCGGAATTTCACTGTAAGGGGGAGCTCTGTGGACTCAAATGTAAAAGGGAACTCTGGGAAACCTGACTTAAGGGGGGCTCTGATGTAAGAGGGAACACAGTTTAAAGAGTAACTCTGATGTAAGGTGGTCTCTGCTTACTAAAGCCCTCACTTACATCAGAGTCCACTGAGCATCCCTTACATCTGAGTCCCCCTACATTAGTGTATAGGCAGGAGAGAGAAGGAGGGTGACACTTCAGTCACCATGGAAGGTGAGCTCACTCACCCCTGGAAGGAGGCTCAGGCAGTCTCCACGCTACATAGTTCCTCCTACATGTACAGTAGTTGCTGGCTGTACTTTCCACTCATCCCCTTTCTGAGCACAGTTATGCAGGGGATTGGTGTGTGGGCAGGACTGCAGGCACACATAGGAGGAGAGGGGGGAGGAGGGGCAAGTTCAGCTTTTTCTCTGTGCTCTCCTGTCTGTGCAGGGGGGGCAGGCTATCAGTTCTGGGTCTGGGCAGTGAGAGAAGAGCATAAATACTCTCTGCTTACAACTGCAACCAGTAACCCTGCCATTTGGGCTCTTGGGGCCCCCCTCACTGGCGGAACTCCAGGGCCTGGTCGCAAGTGTGACCTCTGCTTCCCCTGGGAGTTCCGCCACTGGCTTTGGTCTTGTAAACCAAGGATTATAGGTATGATTCCTGTCTGTACTTCAGTTAGAATTAATATTGTATTATTCTGGAAAAAATATCTTTCTTTATGTATTATTTATTTTGATAAATGTGGTCTGATTTTCTTTATTTTAGGTTGCCTGGTTTTTATTTCATGTATTTCAGCTTTTAATATATCTTTTTTGGCAAAAGCTTTTATTGGTTTGGCTTTCTAACAGGTTTACCATGACCAAGAATTCGAATGACATTTTGTTCACTTGTTCACATGTTTTTATCTATTTATAGTGTGTATAGGTGTATGTGTGTGTATATATATATATATATATATATATATATCCTATATACTTGAGTATAAGCCGACGCAACTATAAGCCAAGGCACCTAATTTTACCACAAAAAACTGGGAAAACATATTGACTCGAGTATAAGCCTAGGGTGGGAAATGCAGCAGCTACTGGTAAATTTCAAAAACAGAAAAGGCTTCATCCTGACAGATACCCTGCAGCGGCTGGCAGGAGAGGGGAGGGGGGACCCTGTAGATCTGTGGGGACAAGGGGAGAGGCCATGAAAAAGCACGGGGCCAGGAAAAAGTACAGGGGGGCTGGAGAGCACACAGAGAGGGGCAGCAGAAAGAAGCACACACATATACACAAACATATAAACACAGACCACATATATCACACAAACATATAAACATATAAAGTAGAATTGCAGAAATCCTTTTAAAAAACGACATTACTTTCTTCTCTTCCTGCCGGGTACTGCACTGCAAGGGGAGACAAAGAGCACAGCACATACTGCTTTCAGTTTCATTATAGTTACAGCCGAGGGGGGGGGAGGGTTTCAGCATAAAAAAATGTGCTGAAAAACTCGGCTTATACTTGAGTATATATATATATATATATATATATATAGTATCTCACAAAAGTGAGTACACCCCTCACATTTTTGTAAATATTTTATTCTATCTTTTCATGTGACAACACTGAAGAAATGACACTTTGCTACAATGCAAAGTAGTGAGTGTACAGCTTGTATAACAGTGTAAATTTGCTGTCCCCTCAAAATAACTCAACACAGCCATTAATTGATGTTAAGTAATTAACAAGTTTGGCGCCACTAGTTTTTATAGATAGGGAATTCAGCTGCCCCCTTTTTGTGAGAGTGGTTACCCTCACCCAAAATTATGTGTTAAATTAAATAAAGGATGTGGTGCTACTCCCTTTGTGTGCAAACAACAAAAAATAACTGCAAAATCAATTGCCAAAAAAGTCCAGGTGACTCGCAAATTATCTTATGTGAAGACGTCTGAAAAGAAAAAAGTCCATCCACCGTGCTCAAGTGAATGATTATGAATCCATATATTCCATCTTCCAACTGAAAAAAGTGTTCCACCACCACTCGTGCTGTAAGCAATGCAAACTCACCAGAAATGAAAATTAAATGAGCCTTTAAATATGATGCAGTTGCTCCAATAGATCCAAACAGCCTCTTCGTGTATTTAGGATGTCTCCAGCCAACACTACATCAATAGCAATACTATCTCTGTGTTTCTGTAACCTCTCAGAAGTACCTCCAAAGTGCACTCAGGAAGAAAACAAATAACAATTCATCGCTCATTATCTCACAAAAGTGAGTACACCCCTCACATTTTTGTAAATATTTTATTCTATCTTTTCATGTGACAACACTGAAGAAATGACACTTTGCTACAATGTAAAGTAGTGAGTGTACAGCTTGTATAACAGTGTAAATTTGCTGCCCCCTCAAAATAATTCAACACACATCCAATAATGTATAAATCGCTGGCAACAAAAGTGAGTACACCCCTAAGTGAAAATGTCCAAATTGGGCCCAAAGTGTCAATATTTTGTGTGGCTACCATTATTTTCCAGCACTGCCCTCTTGGGTATGGAGTTCACCAGAGCTTCACAGGTTGCCACTGGAGTCTTCTTCTACTCCTCCATTACAACATCACGGAGCTGGGGGATGTTAGAGACCTTCCGTTTGAGGATGCCCCACAGATGCTCAATAGAGTTTAGGTCTGGAGATATGCCAGTCCATATCCTTTACCCTCAACTTCTTTTTAAAGGCTTGAAAAAAATCACACAAGACAGCAACACAATCCATTCAGCGCTTAAACCAGGTAATTAGCTCAAATATGTGTTGATTGTTCCATTGGAAAATTGTGAAATTAAGGAAAAATAAAAATTTTAAATAAAATGACCACCAGGTGTCCCGAGAGCAGCCAGCTAAAACCTTGAGGAAAGTTGGTGATAATGGAGAGAACAAAGAGCAGCGCTCAAGGGGTTAATCCGTAAAATAAGCCAAGGTCTCTGGATAAAGTAAATAACATTTATTTGCTGTTTAAAACATGCTATTCAATCTCAAGGCTGAAATGTAGATCACAGTGTGTTTGGTGTTAATCAAATAATTGAATTAGTAAACTCACAACCTCGAGTAAAACCACAGGAGTCCTCAGGGGAAAGAAGGAGCCACAGACTTGCTGGATTGCCGGCCGTGTAGCAGTCTTTTACAAGGCAGTGGTCATCTTAGAGGTTTGTTTGGGTTCATTATCATGTTGGAATACTGCCCTGCAGCCCAGTCTCCAAAGGGAGGGGATCATGCTTTGCTTCAGTATGTCACAGTACATGTTGCCATTCATGGTTCCCCCATTGAACTGTAGCTTCCCAGTGCTGGCAGCACTACTGCAGACCCAGACCATGACACTCCCACCACCATGCTTGACTGTAGGCAAGACACACTTGTCTTTGTACTCCTCACCTGCCACCACACACCCTTGACATCATCTGAACCAAATAAGTTTATTTTGGTCTCATCAGACCACAGCACATGGTTCCAGTAATCCATGTCCTTAGTCTGCTTGTCTTCAGCAAACTGTTTGCAGGCTTTCTTGTGCATCATCTTTAGAAGAGGCTTCCTTCTGGGACGACAGCCATGCAGACCAATTTGATGCAGTGTGTGGCGTATGGTCTGAGTACTGACAGGCTGACCCCCACCCCTTCAAACTCTGCAGCAATGCTGGCAGCACTCATACATCTATTTCCCAAACAAAACCTCTGGATATGACACTGAGCATGTGTACTCAGCTTCTTTGGTCGACCATGGCGAGGTCTGTTCTGAGTGGAACCTGTCCTGTTAAACTTCTGTATGGTCTTGGCCATCATGCTGCAGCTCAGTCAGGGTCTTGGCAATGTTCTTATAGCCTAGGCCATCTTTATGTAGAGAAACAATTATTTTTTTTCAGATCCTCAGAGAGTTCTTTGCCATGAGGTGTCATGTTGAACTTCCAGGGACCAGTATGAGAGAGTGAGAGCGATAACACCAAATTTAACACACCTGCTCCCCATTCACACCTGAGACCTTGCAATACTAACGAGTCACATGACACCGGGAGGGGAAAATGGCTAATTGGGCCCAATTTGGACATTTTCACTTAGAGGTGTACTCGCTTTTGTTGCCAGCGGTTTAGACATTAATGGTTGTGTGTTGAGTTATTTTGAGGGGACACCAAATTTTGGGGTATTATATGGACAGGCTGGGGTAGTATATGGACAGGCTGGGGTAGCATATGGACACGCTGGGGTAGCATATAGACAGGCTAGGGTAGTATATGGACAGGCTGGGGTAGTATATAGACAGCGGATTGGCGCCCTGGATGGTAGTGCGCCCTAGACGGCCGCCTATTCTGCCTAGTGGTAGAGCCAGCCCTGGCAGGAAGTGCCATTATGTCAAAGCATTCAGGATACAGGAACCAGAGCAGAGCTGTACATTTTTTTTATTATTAGCTGGTGGAATTCCTACCTGCACTGAAGTGTTGGTGAAAAGATTAGACCTCTACAATTAACAAAGAAAGTAAAACACATCAGAGAAAATAGCTATGCAGACTAGATCACCTTGAATACTTGACACCATTGAAAAGGTCAGTTTTTTGCTCCAGAAATGTAGGTCCTAATCTTAAGTCCACCTTTGTAACAGCTAGAATTTGGCTATAACTGCCAGGGAAATCAAGAAGTAATCAGGAAGTGCAACCAAAGCTCAGTTACAGAAGCAGAAGCAGACAAGGAAGTCTGTGGGTCTATTGTTAGAGTGCTCGTTTCAGAAAGAGACTTTTTAAATACAATTATGGCAAGCCAGAGTGTGTCTTCTGATTGCCATATGAATCACAAAAACATTTGGCTTAAAAAAGATAATCTTGTCTAGAAAAACAGACCCTTTATATTTGCATAGGTGGCACGTTCCAAATTCTGTATATCTGTTTCCTATATCCCCATGTAGGACCTTGATATACTTTATGCATAAGAAAGAAACAAGTGTACAACACTGAATGTAGACCACACTGCAAAATACATTACTTGAATGTAGAAATTTCATGGGGACCAAATATTGTTAAAGGTAGCTAGGCAACATAAATGTTGCTAGGGAGACAAGGTTAAACTATATATATTATTTGAGAAAGATAGAAAGTATTAAGAGCAAACAGTAAGTGCAATGACAATGACACAATTTGATAATAAGGACCTACTGTATTTTATGTGAAGCAATACAATGTATATATATATATATATATATATATATATATATATATATATATATATATATATATGTTTATATATATATATATATATATATATCACCTTGAATACTTGACACCATTGAAAAGGTCAGTTTTTTGCTCCAGAAATGTAGGTCCTAATCTTAAGTCCACCTTTGTAACAGCTAGAATTTGGCTATAACTGCCAGGGAAATCAAGAAGTAATCAGGAAGAGGAACCAAAGCTCAGTTACAGAAGCAGAAGCAGACAAGGAAGTCTGTGGGTCTATTGTTAGAGTGCTCGTTTCAGAAAGAGACTATGAATCAACAAGCAAGGCCTGGATCTTTAGCCTAATCATTGGAAATACCAATGATACCAATAGTTGTTGTGACAGGACTTTACTTGGTAGACTGGTGCCTCCAACTTGGTGGTAGCTCCCAGATGTGCCTTTCTGGGAATAACACATGATACTTACATTGACAAGAGAATACAAGGTGACAGTAACAGGAGAGTCAAGTTGGTTCCACTATAGCCAGTGTTTGGCCAGAAGGGCTTGTGGCTAGACTCAATGAACATCAGTGAACTGGAAGTTAGGTTGGTAAATGCATTTCAGGGTAACCTGGGCTTTAGAGATCTGTCTTCCAAGTCCTTTTTTTATGTTCCATCACTCAATTGTGCTGTGGAAATGAGGATCAAGGTGAAGTACACTGTCAACAAATTAAGACCAGATATATGCCACTTCATATGATGTAGCAACTGACATCTTCAGCTTTCCCTATTTGGTTAAGAAAGGTCCATATATAATATACTGTATCATTCTGCAGTACAATTTTCCAGAAGATCTAAGAAACACACAAGAGTGGTGAAGTGTTGACAAGCTTTCATGTTTTTATTAGTGAACAACAATTTCTGACTTGACACGTTTCCATTTGTATCCCATTGCATCTAATTTTTTTCTTACTAGCTGAAAACAATAATCTGAGAGAGACCTGAAATCCTGTGGGTATTGTTGTGGGATT
The DNA here is from genome assembly GCA_018402905.1 of Glandirana rugosa. Classification (NCBI taxonomy): domain Eukaryota; kingdom Metazoa; phylum Chordata; class Amphibia; order Anura; family Ranidae; genus Glandirana; species Glandirana rugosa. Next base: position 105,902 of record BLSH010197619.1, read on the forward strand.
GTATGCCTTGCATGTGGTGGAATGTTAGCATAATAGCCTTGTCTCTTTGATGTGTATTAACCTTGATTTGAGGTTAAAAGCCTTCAATTGATGTCCTATCCCTTCCAGATGGATAAGCACTTGCAGCTTTCTCAAGAGATATTCAGACATTTTCTCTCAGCATTATATGATTGCCTCCATGATTTTTTGTTTTGTCAGCATGACTTTTTATGGTTAAATTATACTGACTGGGGCTACCCTAGATCAGGTTTGAATGTTTCCAAACAGCTGACTCTAATTATCCATTTTATTTGTTTAATTACGGCCAAGGAGTAATTTTATTTTTCACAATAATAATTGCACACTTCATTATAGCCTGCACCATGAATATTACACAAAAGGACTGGAGTTATTTTCTTCTCAGTCAGGCTCTATTTACATTTTACTAGAACTGACAATAGATTTAGGTATACAACTTATTAATGTATGCAATAGCTTTAGAAATAGCAAAGAAGAACGGTGTTGAACGCAACCATTAAATCATGAAAAAATAGTACGTTTTAAGACTGCATCATGGATCTTATAGTTCCTGCTTATAGTTGGAAGAACGCATTTACCAAACAATGCCATATGCTTTTCAGTACCACGTCTGCCCTACAAAAAATGACAACTGAGCTCTTCTGCAGTACTGGGAGGTGATGCTGGAATGGGGGTGGGATTATATCTGATTTATGCTTCCTTTTAGGCACCAGTTCATTGCTAATGACAACTGAACTCTTCTGCATCTTTGCTCGAATTTGGGCATGGGAGTCGTGGGGGGGGGGGGGGGTTATATATAA
>BLSH010197619.1:125057-139943 GCA_018402905.1 Glandirana rugosa
TGGTATGATTTGTTTCATTTGAATTCAGGGGCTGGCGCTGAGTTTTGGATTATTATTCGCCTTTAGCATTAGTTGCCACATTGAACATGAAACAGCAGGATAAAACAAATTTACTCAAGGCTGGCAAGGAGACAGATAAGTCACACTTTGGAAAGCAAGACTACTTTAGAGGGTAAATCTTGAAAGCAACTTGAAGGAACTATTCCACTAAGGAATGGTTCACCCATTTGTTCACAGTTAAGGCCAACATGGCTGAAATTTGTCTAGCGCCAACTGTAGAAAAGCCCATACATTGACATCAGATCAAATGTATGTTCATTTTACATTTTTATAAACTTCTCCCATATATGAACGTAAGTAGTGTAAAACCTTAAGGACTTCAAAAAAGTCTTAATGACTTTCAAGGAAAGGCCAAAACTGAGAAAGCCTTCCCCTATCATCCTCCAAGCCATTAAATGTAAATAGTCTACACCCCCTACAGCCTTTTGTGATCCACTGACTGAAAAGCAGTGGATCAACAGCATCTGGTGAGTGCGGTCTATATAGGGGGTCACGTATCACCATTCACCATGTCACTTGGATATTCAATTTGAGCACCTTTGAAGCACTTTTTGAACACTTATGTGGAGCACTTTATTCAAGATTACTATTTGCACTTTATTCATGAACTTTGATGGACTTTTAAATTAATGCAAGGGCTGGCGCTGATAATTTTGCACACCTAATGCTAAAGGCGGTCTTTCTTACTGCCAGAGCAATCTCAGCTCATTCTGCCTTTTTAGATTTACCCTTTTCAGCATAACTTAGTGGCTAGTTGTTGAATTTGCGTGCTATAAAGTAGCCAGGAATACAGAAAATAGTTTTCAGATACTTAACAAAATTTCCTTTCCTGGCCTATGTTCCTGTTGGCATGCCTTCCATCCCTCTTCTGTTGTTTGGAGTCTCATGATAAAACACAGAAAGAGCTGAACCTTAGTATGCCAACTTAAAGGTAGGCCAGGAAAGGAAATTATGGAAATAATTATCTGAAAACAATTTTCCATATTCCTGAAATACACTTTCTGAACACTGCATAGAGCACTGTACTCTGTACTCTGAAATACAATAAGTATTGTGTACTTGAGTGTACTCAGACTGGTCTGGAGTGGTAAGTGGGGTACCACAAGGTTCTGTCCTGGGACCATTTCTGTTTATTTTATTCATAAATGATATAGAGGCTGGTATAAATAGCTCAAGTTCAGTGTTTGCTGACAATACAAAAAATTAGCAGAGCAATAACATCACAGCAGGATATAAAAACTTTACAAAAAGACCTGAATTAAACAACAGGTGGGGCAACGACATGATACATGAGGTTTCATGTTGAAAAATGTAAATGAATGCACTTGGGGGCTAAAAAGATGAACGCAAGTTACTCACTAGGTCAGAGAACTTCTGGGGGAATCCAGGAGGACGAAAGATCTGGGGGTCCTAGTAGATGAAAGGATCAGCAATAGCATGCAATGTCAAGCTGCAGCAAGGAAAGCAAGCATACTATTAGCATGCATTAAAAAGGGAATTTACTCCAGAGATAAAACTATAATCCTGCCAGTTTATAAAACTTTGTTTCAGCAACATATGGTGTATTCCATCCAGTTCTGGTCACCAATCCTCTGGAAGCATGAGCTGGAACTAGAAGAATCCAGAGAAGGACAGAAAAATAAATAAGGGGGCCTCAGTTACCAGGAAGCATGGGCGTAGCTACAGATGGTGCAGGGATTGCAATTGCTACCTGGCCCCATGCCCGTGCAGCCCCCTGTACATAGGGCTGGTGCCAGCTTGACCCAGCATAGGCAGCTGGGTCGATTGTAGTACAAGTGCCTGAGTGGCTGGAGGATGGTGTGGGTAGCAGAGCTCCCTGCTCTTCCGCACTGGTTGCTAATCTCACAATCCCATGCCCATGTCTCTTAGGCCAGCTCCTCCGGTCCCTCTCTCCTTCCCCATACAGCGCAGTTCAGTCCAGTGTCCATCCCCGTCTACCCCACGAGTCACTCCATCCACTCCTTTGTAACAGAGCCCAGGCACAGCCATCCGGTGCACGCTTCTCCTAAACATCCAGCACACAGAGGCATAGTGCAGCCCTTTGAGAGCTGGCTCCCCGGAGGATGCTGCAAGCTTGTCTCTCAGCCCCGCCCCCTCCTCTCCCCGTCATACACAGATCTCCCTTGGAGAGTGATGTGACCTCCCATGCTGATCAGCTCTGTCTATGCTGCCGTGGGAGCCCAGCGGATCATGGATACATGCTTGGAGGGCCCCCAGAAGACGTCTGTTGGAGACGAAATCGATCGGGTGGAGTGCTGTCTCATTATCACCGCTGAATGTTTTTATTGCTATACAGCTGTCAATTATCCAGATACATGTGAGTTTAATCATTATTTTTTAATAAATTTATTTTATCAAAACGTTATTACACTATCCAGTCCATCCCTCCTTTTTTTTGGGTACCGTGTTGCTTGTCCTGGAATTGAGGAGACCATCTGGTCCTGTGGCCACACACTACCCTCAATTCCATACACACTCAAGGAAGCGGTTACAGAAACCCCAATAGAAGACAAGGGAGGACACGTTCCAACGGAGAGTGAGGGTGCCCCTTTAACAACTTATGGGCACGGCTCTGTGGAGGCCCTGATCCACACAAGCGCCTTAGACCTCCTGTAATAAGAGGTCCAAGAGATCCGGTAAGGGCACAACCATCCGTGGTGGAGGTGTTTTTTTCACACTTGAAACACTGTGGTGCATGCCAGGTTATTTTTCCATATTTGATTAAGGATTATCACAATTTCGTCACCTATCACATTGGACTTATTTTTTATGGACTCATACGGGATTGGAGATTTATGAGTTTACTCACTGTCTTTATATTTGCTACACTTTGTTTGATTTCACTCTTATGTTCCATTTGATTTATGTTTTATACACAAGCGCAGCCTTTTTCATGACTTTATGCTTGGAGGGCAGCTGGCTGCAGCAGAGTATGCATCCTATTAGTGCCTGCTCTCCATCAACCTGACCCTGCAGCTTAGTCAGGGTGAGTGAAACAGCCCATACCCCACTTCATCTGCCCTGGGGACAGGGCCCTCATCTGCCCTGGGGACAGGCAGTCCAACTGCCCTGGGGACAGGGAGCCCATCTGCCCAGGGGACAGAGAGCCCATCTGCCCTGAGGATTGAGGACAGAGAGCCCATCTGCCCAGGAGAACAACCCATACCCCACTCCATCTGCCCTGGGGACAGGGCCCCATCTGCCTTGGGGACAGGGAGCCCATCTGCCATGGGGAATAACCCATACCCCACTCCATCTGCTCTGGGGACAGGGCCCCCATCTACCCTGGGGACAGGGAGCCCATCTGCCCTGAGGACAGCCCCCATCTGCCCTGGGGACAGGGAGCCCATCTGCTCTGGGGACAGGGACCCCATCTGCCCTGGCGACAGTGAGCCCATCTGCCCTGGGGACAGGGAGCTCATCTGACCTGGGGACAGCAGGGCCCCCATATGCTCTGGGAACAGGGACCCCATCTGTCCTGGAAACAGGGCTCCTACCTGCCCTGGGGAAGGGGGTTCCCATCAGCCCTGGGGACAGGGACTCCATCTCACTTAGGATCAGGGTCCCCATCTGCCCTGGGGACAGGACCCCCATCCCCCACTTGGGGATTTTGGAGGTGTACCAGTGGGGGTCATTGGATGCTGGGGGGTACAGCAGTACCAGCATGGGGTGGCTGGAGGACAGAGAGGGGTCTAGTAGTGGTTTGGCTGGAGGATGGGGGGGTCCAGCAGTGCCAGTGCAGAGTCACTGAAGATGGTGGGGAAAGAAACAACAGTATCAGCAGGGTGGCTGGAGGCCAGGGGGTACAGTAGTATCAGGATGGGGTGGGTGGAGGATAGGGGGTTCTATCAGTACCAGTGTGGGGTGGCTGGAGGACAGGGGGGTCTAGCAGTACCAATCCCTCCTCATATCCAGCTTTTTTTCCACTGCATCCTGTGTGCTCTCCAGCCTCCCTGTGCTTTTTCCCGGACCCACCCCCCTCTCGTCCTCTGCAGCTCTGCCGGCTTCCCCCTTCCCCTCTCTCATCGGCTGCTGTGGGGGACCTGTCAAGATGGAGAGCAGAGAATGCACCAGTAAATGTGTCTTTTTCTGAATGGAGAGTCAGTGATCCATACAGATCACCAACTCTGTCCATTCATAACTGTGGCATAGTAAATTGTGTTTAATATGCTTCCATTTATGAATGGACAGAAATCTCTTTACAGAGCTATTCCTGTCCATTTATTCTGTGTAGCTGAGGCTGCAGAGGAGGAGATTGAGGACTGTATCCTCAGTTCTCTGTCTCAAAGGTGGAACATCGGAGGTCTGTTTAGGCTCCTAAAAATAATATTGTAAGGAAAAATAATAAATAAAATGACAAAAATAAATAATAAAAATAAAAAAAAGGCCTGATACAAGTGGCGGAACAACAGGGGTCACAAAGGTCATAATCGGGACCGTGCCCTGGAGTTCCACCACCAGGCTTAGAGGGAAGAGCCCAGGTTGTGGGGCATGGGGGCCCTTCATGGTTTCTTGCACTGGGGCCCTGAAGGTTCTAGCTTCGCCATTGACTATAAGAACTAAATGTTTTCTCCCTGGAGAAGAGATGCTTGAGAGGTGGGTGATATGATAGCAATATACAAATACTTCAATGGTGATCCCAGTTTAAGAAGAAAAATATTCAGTCTCAGAAAGTGTACAAAGAAACAGGGCCAATCAATGGAATTGAAAAGAGAAGCTGTTTAATCTTAAGCTGCGTAAGGGGTTTTTCACTGTCCGGGCGGTAAGGATGTTGAACTCCCTTCCACAATCGGTGGTGTCGGCAGGAAGTATTGATAGTTTTAAGAAACTCTTAGAAGTGCATCTTAGCAGAGGCGTAACTACAACCTTCAGGGCCCCGGTGCAAGAAACCATGAAGGGCCCCCCCTGACCTCTGATCCCGGGCCCTTCCCTGTGGGCCTGAGCCCTTTACTCTCATTGTGGGGCCCTTTATTACTATCCTCTCCCCCCTTCTAATACAAAATTCATACTTCTCAACTGTCCTGGTTTTGGTGGGACCTTCTTGAGATAAAAATGAAATTCTGTGTATCTGGACTAAGTTTCTGTTCACGCCAGAATGCTGTGAGGGAAACCTGCGTTTTGTGTGCGTTTCCCACACTACATTCAAAATGCAATGTCGTAGTGATCGTAGTGAGTGTCAACTTAATGGCTCCCCAAATGCAGGTTACAAATGCAGTGTTTGCCTGCACCAGGTTGTATGATCAGCAGCGCCATGCGATTCAGTTGCTGTGCATTTTGTAAAGTAGCGCATGCACAGCTCTTGGTGCAGATCGACACAATTTCAGCCCATTCAAATGAAAGGGCTGAAATCGCACAGCACCTAAAAGGCATGGGAATCACACAGAAATGCACAGTGAGTTCCTTTGTGATTCATGGTGTCAATAGGCCCTGAGTCCTGGAGCCCAGTGCCGAAAAAGTTCAAGCACCTCCACTACTCGCCTGACAGGGGTGCACTAGTGTGGGCACCTGAGTTGATTGCCCCATATCTCTAGCAAGGTGCCTGGGATTCCAGACAACATGATTGTCCCCTGAAAAGCAGCCAACCTCTCTTTGAAGAAGGGGGGGGCAACATGTCAAAGAAGAATATAGTATACAAAAAAACGTAATATCCGCGCTAAAAGCAGAAATCAGCAGCGGGAAAAAATTGCTTAAATCAACAATTTAGACAATATGCATAAAGAGGGATTGCAGTGCTAAAGAGTTCATATGTATAGTGCATAGGAGGATCTACAGGTGAGAAAGGGTCCCGACAGCTGCTTGTGTATACAGGGATGAAAGGATTCACACTGCACCAACGTGTCCAGCAAGTCTCCTTACCAGAAAACAGCATGTAGGAAACAACTTTTCTCCAAACATCAAGCCAGACATTTAGTATCCATACGAACACTCAATACGGACGCCTCTCCCAGTAGTGTTATAAAGATGTCACTCAATAGATCAACCAGGGCGAGCACATATAATAGGAATAGCCTTCTTCTGTAGCACTCAACATGCATATGAAAGAAAGGAAGCTAATAGTGAAGCCCGCCAGGGAATTATAATCACATTTATTTAAAAATGCCTACTTACATTCCATCAAAAAATACCAAACTTGTACGAAAAACCATGGTGTAGTTGCGTGCTGGGTATGGAGCAGCCCCACCTGACGCATCTCCGACGAAATCCCATTGGATGAAACGCGTCAGTTGACGCTGCTCCATACCCAGCACGCAACTACACCATGGTTTTTCATACAAGCTTGGTATTTTTTGATGGAATGTAAGTAGGCATTTTTAAATAAACGTGATTATAATTCCCTGGCGGGCTTCACTATTAGCTTCCTTTCTTTCATATGCATGTTGAGTGCTACAGAAGAAGGCTATTCCTATTATATGTGCTCGCCCTGGTTGATCTATTGAGTGACATCTTTATAACACTACTGGGAGAGGCGTCCGTATTGAGTGTTCGTATGGATACTAAATGTCTGGCTTGATGTTTGGAGAAAAGTTGTTTCCTACATGCTGTTTTCTGGTAAGGAGACTTGCTGGACACGTTGGTGCAGTGTGAATCCTTTCATCCCTGTATACACACGCAGCTGTCGGGACCCTTTCTCACCTGTAGATCCTCCTATGGACTATACATATGAACTCTTTAGCACTGCAATTCCTCTTTATGCATATTGTCTAAATTGTTGATTTAAGCAATTTTTTCCCGCTGCTGATTTCTGCTTTAAGCGCGGATATTACGTTTTTTTGTATACTATATTCTTCTTTGACATGTTGCCCCCCCCTTCTTCAAAGAGAGGTTGGCTGCTTTTCAGGGGACAATCATGTTGTCTGGAATCCCAGGCACCTTGCTAGAGATATGGGGCAATCAACTCAGGTGCCCACACTAGTGCACCCCTGTCAGGCGAGTAGGGGAGGTGCTTGAACTTTTTCGGCACTGGGCTCCAGGACTCAGGGCCTATTGACACCATGAATCACAAAGGAACTCACTGTGCATTCCTGTGTGATTCCCATGCCTTTTAGGTGCTGTGCGATTTCAGCCCTTTCATTTGAATGGGCTGAAATTGTGTCGATCTGCACCAAGAGCTGTGCATGCGCTACTTTACAAAATGCACAGCAACTGAATCGCATGGCGCTGCTGAATCACGTTTATTTAAAAATGCCTACTTACATTCCATCAAAAAATACCAAGCTTGTATGAAAAACCATGGTGTAGTTGCATGCTGGGTATGGAGCAGCGTCAACTGACGCATTTCATCCAATGGGATTTCGTCGGAGATGCGTCAGGTGGGGCTGCTCCATACCCAGCACGCAACTACACCATGGTTTTTCGTACAAGTTTGGTATTTTTTGATGGAATGTAAGTAGGCATTTTTAAATAAATGTGATTATAATTCCTTGGCGGGCTTCACTATTAGCTTCCTTTCTTTCATATGCATGTTGAATGCTACAGAAGTAGGCTATTCCTATTATATGTGCTCGCCCTGGTTGATCTATTAAGTGACATCTTTATAACACTACTGGGAGAGGCGTCTGTATTGAGTGTTCGTACGGATACTAAATGTCTGGCTTGATGTTTGGAGAAAAGTTGTTTTCTACATGATGTTTTCTGGTAAGGAGACTTGCTGGACACGTTGGTGCAGTGTGAACCCTTTCATCCCTGTATACACAAGCAGCTGTCGGGACCCTTTCTCACCTGTAGATCCTTCTATGGACTATACATATGAACTATTTAGCGCTGCAATCCCTCTTTATGTCAAAGAAGAATACTTGCAGTGATTTGGAGGGGATAAGAGGATGCTGTATGTGTTAGGGGGCACTTTGTGAGCAAAGAGAACTTGTGCTGGGGGGCGTTGGATTTTTTTATTCAACCCCCCCTTCTAGCACGAGTTCTCTTTGCTCACAAAGTCCCCCCTAACACATACAGCATCCTCTTATCCCCCCCAAATCACTGCAAGTATTCTTCTTTGACAAGTTGCCCCCTTCTCTGAGTCCCCTTCCTGTGTCTCCTTCCCCTGCAACTGCATTCAGAATCAGCACAGACCTCAGATCAGCATGCCCCGTCCTGTTGATGCTGTGTCCAATCTCCTTCCCATCCTCCTGTCTGTGACATCCTAGCCGAGGGGGGGGGGGCTTCAGTCCATGTGTTGGTGTGAGACAGGAAGGGGGAGAAAGGGGGGGGCACACCCTATTCACCCCATGTGGTGCAGATTCTCCGTGTAGACCCCTGATATTTCAACAAAGCCCCCTAATGGGGTTCCTAAAATAATTGTAAAAAAAATAAACTACTGGCACCATCCACTGCCCTACTGACACCAATCTCTGCCCTACTGACACCGTCCATTGCTCTACTGACACTGTTAGTATATATACACATGCACATGTGTTTGAGCTTTGGGGTGCACACCCTAATGCAATAGGCTGTGCACACCTATGCCAGCAGCGGTGATGGAGCTCACCCTCCTTGGGGCCACTACATCAGGCGCCAGTCCGGAAGTCCTTTGTGCTGTCTTGGGGCCCCCTTGAAGTGACAGAATGGCAGGGCCCGGTCCCAAGTCTGACTGTTGCAACCCTGATCGTCCCACCCATGCATCTTAGTGAACACAATATACAGGGATATAGAAAATAATTATCACCCTAAACACACACACACAGCCACACAGGCTGAACTGGATGGACTAGTGTCTTTATTCAACCTTACAAACTATGTAACTATTGGAGAACAAGAAAGTCCTCATTTGAAAGTTGCCTAAAGTTACTTTCAGGTAAAAACTGCAGTATAAAACACATATGCAGTGGAAATACACCAGAGATATGCAATTAGTGGACCTCCAGCTGTTGCAAAACTACAAGTCCCATCATGCCTCTGCCTCTGGGTGTCATGCTTGTGGCTGTCAAAGTCTTGCTATGCCTCATGGGACTTGTAGTTCTGCAACAGCTGGAGGTCCGCTAATTGCATATTCCTGAAATACACCAAAGTATTCCTCTAATTACTGCTCTGATACTTTTCTCTAGCTAGCTAATTTTCTGCTTTCAATACAAGTAGTAATTATCCATATGCTTTGTATATGCAGGAGGAGCCATGAGCACAACTATACTAATATTATCCACTCAACCATGTTTTACAGTTCACTTATATTATTTTCCCAGAACATCTGCCTGGAGACATGTAGTACTGATTACAGTGTTGTCATGGATACCTCCGTGCTGTGTTTGGGTCACTCACCACTTGTGTAAAAGATTACTTTCACCTTCTATCCAATAACCAAATATGTATAATCAACTGTTACCACTGAGACAGCAGTAACAGAAATATAAATTAAGGTCATTAAAGTAACATGCACTAATGTTAAGATATTAGAACTAAAATACAAACAATTAGGGGCTTTATAAAAAATAAAACATGTAAAAATACAGCATGAACATATATACACTATATTGCCAATAGTATTGGGACGCCTACGTTTACACGCACATGAAGTTTAATGGCATCCCAGTCTTAGTCCGTAGAGTTCAATATTAAGTTGGCCCGCCCTTTACAGCTATAACAGCTTCAACTCTTCTGGGAAAGCTGTCCACAAGGTTTAGGAGTATTTATGGGAATGTTTGACCATTCTTCCAGAAGTGCATTTGTGAGGTCAGGCACTGATGTGCATGAGAAGGCCTGGCTCGCAGTCTCCGCTCTAATTTATCCCAAAGGTGTTCTATTGGGTTGAAGACAGGACTCTGTGCAGACCAGTCTAGTTCCTCCACCCCAAACTCGCTCATCCATGTCTTTATGGACCTTGCTTTGTGCACTGGTGCACAGTCATGTTGGAAAAGGAAGGGGCCATCTCCAAACTGTTCCCACAAAGTTGGGAGCATTAAATTGTCCAAAATGTCTTAGTATGCTGACCCTTCACTGGAACTAAGGGGCCAAGCCCAACCCCTGAAAAACCACCCCACACCCTAATCCCCCCTCCACTAAATTATTTGGACCAGTGCACAATGCAAGGTGCATGCTAAGTGATGTCACAAGGGGCGGTCCCACCAGGTGATGTCCCCAGGTGGCCTTGCCCTTACCTATATAAGAACTGTCAAACTGCAAGCCAGGCATTTGGCGGTTTGCTTTAGTTGACTGCAGAGATATTTTTTTTCTTTTTCGGGTCTGGCTGTGTGGCGGGCATCATGTTTGACGATTAATTTACATCGGGGGACACATTTTTTTATTTTTTAATAAAGAAATTGTTAAAGCTGTCTGTGCTTTTATTACTATTTTTGATGAATGGATAGGGGTACTATTTACCCAATACTCATTCACATGGGGGGGCCAGATCTGAGGGCGCAGTACTCTGCGCCTCAAGCCCACCCTATTCTGAAGCCTGTATGTATAGTGAAAAGATAAGCATCGCTCCAGGTAACTCAAGACCCAGCTGCTTCAACCTCTATCCCCAGAGTGTGGGTGCTGCACTGTCTGCAAGCAGGTGCATTTTAACAGAAAAAAAAAGACTGGATGGCCGCACTCCTATGCAATGACTTTATTCTTGATCAAATTACAGCATACAGGTGAACCACAATGACCGACTGACGCGTTTCACACCAACGGGTGCTTAATCATAGCCTAAGGATACATATGCACACATACTGGTATATATACACACACAGTTATGGTTAGAAAGGATGTATGACTATGATTATCATATTACATAATTGTTACAATATCACAGTACCACAACTAACAATAATACTTGATGGCTGGATGTGAAAAGACCCATGGGTCATACATCCTTTCTAACCATAACTGTGTGTGAATATATACCAGTATGTGTGCATATGTATTCTTAGGCTATGATTAAGCACCCGTTGGTTTGAAACGCATCAGCCGGTCATTGTGGTTCACCTGTATGCTGTAATTTGATCAAGAATAAAGTCATTGCACAGGAGTGCAGCCATCCAGTCAGTTTTTTTCTGCTACTATTCTGAAGCCTATTAGAGGCTCTGGCTCTAATCACGTGCTTCAAAAAAGATCCCCCATTGGAATCCATGCATGGATAGAGGGGGGCGGCGTCCATGCGCCCCCTAAGGACGCGCCGCCACTGCACTCATTAACAAAGTATTTCAGTGCTTCTGATTCTGATCAATTAAATGTAATCAAAAATGTTCTGCCCTGTCTGATCAACTCAGTGTAATCGAATTGGATCAAAATTGAGTCTTAATCGATCAGAAGGTAAGTTATGACTTTTCAATTATCTGCCAATTCAATCATTTTGATTGAATAATATGTTGATTGAATAAAGCAAAAAGTAAAGCTTGCGTGGTCACCATTACATAGATTGTACAAGTAAATTGTTTAGTTCATGGTCAACCTTAGATCTGCCAACAAGTACCTTGTACAAGGACCCGCCTGAATGAATACAAATTGATTGGATCATTTAGGTAGGATCTCATGTTACATTTAGTTACATGTAGTTTTAAATGTAAAATTGCTTGTACAAACATTGTTCAGTAAGATTGTAACGTGTATTGTAAGCTTTAGGCCATCCTAAATTAAAAGTATGCCTGTCTTGAGAGAAATATAGGTGGCTGACGTTGCTGACTCATTTGAAAAATAATAGTTGCCTAGCAGTGTCTGGATTCAGTATATCTGAGTCCCAAACCTGGAAAAAATATGCTTAAAAGGCAAGCTAAAGACTACTAATATTCATATACTGTATACTAAATAATGTGCACTGATGTGTTGTACATTAAAATGACCAGCAGATGTCAGTAAGTAGTTTTACAAACACAATGCAACTGGTGGTGACAGCCACTTGTGTCGTGCAGCAGGACTTTTACATTCTTGGATCTTATTGTGCTAAGTAGTTGCTGCATAAATATGCAAAGCGTATCTCCGCTTGTCTGTATTTAAGCAAAATGATATGGTTTCATGGCCCACATTTTTATTTATCCTGTATTTGAATAGTTGTCCAGATTGTTTTATTTTGAAGAACAACAGCATACTGCAGATGTAAAACAGTTTTGTCTTTTGTGCATTGTGTATTTTTATAGCTAGAAAATGATCTGGTGTGTTTTATAAACTGAAACATCTTTTTATGTACAGTAGAAATATAAATCTGAATATATCACAAGAAGCATGTTAAATTAGTACCATTCATGTTACCCTGTTTATAGTTTCATGCAGAAGTAATAATAGTATGCTGCATTAATTGTAATACAGAAACATATTGTTAGTGAATATCACAATATCATAAGTTGTATAGTATTGGCAATAGATATATCTATATAGTAATATTCAACAGTGTATTGCAATGATACCTGCAAATGTATGGGGTAGGAACTACAAAGAACACATTATTGTACAGAATCTAGTACTCTCCCATATCACCATTTTGGTCGAGAAATATTAAAGTGGTTGTAAAGGCAGAAGGTTTATAGAATACATTAATATAAAAAACTGTCTGTGTGTAGCAGTTCCCCCAGCCCCCCTAATACTTACCTGAGCCCCATCTCTACCCAGCCACGTGCACAAGTACCTCGGCTGTATGGAACCCTCCCTCCTGATTGGCCTTAGACACAGCAGAGGCGCCATTGGCTCTCAGTGCTATCAATCAAAGTCAGTTAGCCAATCAGGAGAGAGGGGGCAAACTGAGGCTCCGTGCCTTAATTGACACAGGGAGCTGGGGGTCCTCTTTAATGCCCCCATAGCAAGCTGCTTGCTGTGCGGACACTCGACAGGAGGGTGGGGCCAGGAGCACCAAAGAGGGACCTGATAAGAGGATAATCAAGGCTGCTCTGTGCAAAACCACTGCACAGAGCAGGTAAGTATAACATGTTTGTTACTTTTAAAGAACAAAAAACAAGACTTTAGTATCACTTTAAGCCATCAATGATCAGAATAGATTCCTATACACAATACTCTATCATCATCAGAACATATAGATTCAAAGTAAGAACATACTAGGGGAAAGGGTTGGAAACTAAATGAAGCAAAGAATCACTACTAGTATACTGAGAGTCTATCCATGGTCCCCATATTTTAAAGAATTTCTTAGGGCAACCTCGTGACTCCTACGCCAACTTATAAAACGGAAGGTCCTGATTAATCTGTTTTTTCCACAGGCCCAGGTGTAGACCATCAACCTTTATCCAATGCAGATCAATTGCTTTCCTAGCATAGAAGAGCAGTAGTTTAAGAAAACTTTTGGTCCTAGATCTACATCCTTATCCTTAAGTACTCCTAATAGACACCATTTGGGTTTACATACATTAGGGAGTTCAAAATTAGAGGCAATAAACTCAGTAACCTCTGACCAAAAAGGCCTAATCTTGGCGCAAGCCCAAACCATGTAAAGAAAGTCACCCTGTTCAGCTTCGCATTTGTGACACTGAGGACTCTCTCATTTATGCATGAGGAAAATGTTTAGAGGTGTAGTAAACTCTGTGAACATATCTCCTCACCTCACAATTTACAGAAAAGATCTGCTATTGATGGCTTGGTGCATACTTTCAGAGGTCTAGTGGCGTTCATGGCACAATAGGTCAGGGCTGTTCTGGCAGCAAAAGGTGGACCTTCTAAATTTTAGGTGAGTGGTCATAAGTTTATGGCAAATCTGTATATATTTTTATTATTTTATACAGGATTTACAGTATATAGCACCAACAGTCTGGCTCTATATGAATGGAGACAGAACAGATACAATACAGTTTAAGAATAAAGGATTAGCTTTGCTCATGAGAGCTTACAATCTAAAAGGGAGGGGCAACTGAAAAATTAGGTAATAACTGCGTGGAGATGAGTTGACGAAGAAAGAAAGTTCAAGTGCTAGGTAGAGACAGGATAGTATGAGTTCACAGGCATCACCTAAAGCAGGGATCCCCAAACCCCGGACCATGGATCGGTGCCAGAACTTACAGCGGGAGGTGAGCAACGACAGTGGTCCACACAGGGCTATCACAGACCACTGCCTCTCACCTTCTGCTGTGCCACCATGCATGTGTGCCCTCTTCCGGCTCCTCTGTCCGGCCGATGATTTCATGCTATAAGCAGGGCAGGCCCGGCAGGGGCCAGGAGGAGCTGCAGATCGGAATGGAGGACACAAGGACTGAGCACAGCCTCTGCCCTGCCAAAGGTATGAGTCGTAAGCAGTGGAGACAGAGATTAAAATGGGGAGAGAGGAAAGGGGGGTCAGACTGCAAGGGCACTGTGATGGAGGAGGCTGTGAGTGCTAGGGGCACTGTAATATAAACAGGACTACACTATAAAGGGGCACTGTAATCATTACATTTTACAGTGCAGTCCCCTTCATATCACAGTGCCCCCTTTTCAGTGCAGACCCTTTTACATCACAGCCCCCCTTACATTATAGTGTCCCCTTTACATCATGGTGCCCCCTACATTACAGTGCAGTCCCCATTAGATCACAGCCCCAATTTACAGTGCCCCTTTACAGAGCACTCCCCGTTACATTAATTTAATGTAATGTAGGGGAACTGAGGACACTGATATAAAGGGGGACTGTGCTGTAAAGGGGGGTTGTGGTGTGAAGAAGGGCTGAGGACAGACTCCGCAAATATCCCACCCCCCGACACATCCACTAACCCCCCCCCCCCCCCGGCCCCTGGGAAAATTGTCTGCCATGAAACCGATCTCTGGAACCGAAATGACCACCGACCTAAAGGACAAAGTATAGGAGATAGCCAGACAGATAGTGGTAGGGACTCCTGGAAGATGTGGTGGGCTCTAGAGAAGTCCCCAAGGTGAGCACAGGAGTAGGTGATGAGAGGGAGCAATATTTTGGGATAA
>BLSH010197619.1:167907-182199 GCA_018402905.1 Glandirana rugosa
CAGCCAGTGACAAAGGAGGCGTACATTGCAGAGTCGTGCCCCCCCACACTTACCCCATCCAGCAGGCAGGATTGCTGCAGAGGTTCGGCATGCGGAGAGCGCGCTGGGTCTGCAGATTTCGGCACATGGAGAGCGGCTGTCCCCCCTCATCGGTCCCCGGGCGGTCATGGTCTCTGTGGGAGCGGAAGTCACCTCCACTGCCACAGTGACCCGGCCCCGCATCCAATCACCCTGAGCGGAGGCTCAGGGAAGCCAATCAAGCTATGAGTGTGCGCCTGTTCAGCGCACACTCATAGCTTTTAATGGCCAACCAATAGGCTCACTACTTGGCTGTCATGTGACAGCCAAGGAGCCGAAAAAAAAAAAAAAAAAGAAAGTCAATGTACCGGCGCCCCCTGCAGGGGGGCGGGGTTGACTTTTTTTTTTTTTCTTCTTTTGCCGGCGGGGAGGTGGCGCCCCTGCGCCCCTCACACACCTGCCGCCATTAATGTATAGTTTACACTATAAAAAAAAATTGCTGTGCCCCGCTAAAGTGTTGAGGTTTGACTTAAAGAAAAGGTGGCAACCCTATGCATGAGCCTTAAAGCTTCCATAAAATGATAGTGACTGGGTTTACCTTCAAGAGGAAGTAAACCCTAATGGGTTTCACTTTTTTTTCCCCCTGCAAAGTAAAAGCATAATGTTCTATTATGCATCACTTACCTGCAAATTAAGCCCACCCCATCCCCGCTGCAAGCCGCATCCCTCTTCGCCCCACTTTCTTCCGGGGCCGTTGACTCCGGCTCTGCGATTGGCCGGAGGCACTTGACATCACTCCTGCCGGTCATGGCACTCGCTACTGAAGAAACGGCACGGGCGGTCACTTCTTTGCAGCGCATCAGCCGATGACTTCACCGGCGCAGTGTACAGCAAATATCTCCAGAACGGCACACATTTAGGAGATATTTACAGTACCTATAGGTAAGCCTTATTCTAGGCTTACCTATAGGTACAACTTACCAATGCATAGGCGTGCGCACGGGGTGTGGCAGGTGTGCCTGGGCACACCCTAATCAACCTGTGCTGTTCAGATTTCCCCTGCTGATTGGCTGCACAGAAAGGGACTGGGGGATCTCAGTCCTCAGTCCCTTTCTCTGTCCCAAAAGTGAGACATCAGGAGTCTGTTTGGGCCCCTGATATTTCACCAAAGTCCCCTAAAAATTAAAAAAAAATAATAATAAATAAAAAATGATTGTAAAAAAGTAATAAGAAAAATATAAATAATAAAAAGCTACTAACACCAATCTCTGCCCTACTTATGCCATCCACTGCTCTGCTGACACCAACCTCTGCACTGCCCATTGCCCTACTGCTATATATATATATATATATAGATACACGCATTATTGTTTGAGCTTTGGGATGCACACCCTAATGCAATAGGCTGCGCACACCTATGTACCAATGGAGGTTTACAACCACTTTAATAAGAAAAAAAAGCATACTGTACTGCTAATAACTAGGCGAATGAATTGGTTACCGTAGTAACATATCCTATTAATGCCGTAATTAACGCACTGTACACTAATATTTTCTCTGCCATTATAAATATTCCAAGGACTGCACTTTACTATTACTGCTTGATGTATTCATCCCTGTAGGTGGTGAATGAAAACTAGAGCAAGAGCTGAATATTTGACAGCGCCTATCTAGACAATTTATTATTTAAAACAATGCAAGAGTTTGATATTTCAGAAAAAAGGAAAGATTTGTATCAAGCTGCGTGATTTTCCTAATGTGGCTCCCAGTTAATCACAGGAAACAACAAGCCCTAAGGATAACGGTGTTTACTAATAACTTTTTATTTTCAGAGACAGCACTCATTAATAATATGATTTGTCTTCATTTTCCAGGAAAGAGAGCAGCAGATCTTTGTTGTATGTTGGTGTGGGTGGCAGCTCTCCCCTTCCTCCTCTTCTGCTCCTCCTATCAGTCCATCTCCTCCTCTCTGCCTCTTCCCTCTATATACAATGATCAGTACAGGAGAGGAAAGCTCTACTCTATTACTGTACACGGAGGAGGAAGATGGGCGATCGCAGGCTGCACACAGCACAGCCTCTCTAGGAAGTCCCCTGGACTCTCAACTCACCTCCAAACTCACACAACAGGTAAGTGGACCACTCCTCTCTGATGACTGCCTCCTACCTGCTTGGCAAAGCATTTCCTCAACTCTATGTACCCTGCCAGCTGCTTATAGAAATTGGGCAAACTTAGTTGCTTCTCTTTAATGCAATATGCAAGAAAGACCAAACCGCACACACTACTTAAAGCCCATCGCTAAACTTCCATAGAAGCTTTAAGATGGTTCAATCATTTTGAATATTTCTCTATCTGCAGCTTTTGTGAAATAATACCTGGTGATCCTTCTGTGTGTGTGTCACCACCCTGTCACTCAGGCTTCCCACACACTACAAGTGGCTGCTTGAACACAAATTAGGCAGGCATGGTCCTTTGTTGTCAAGCTCGGGAAATCCACTCTGAGAAATGACATACAAGTGCATGTAAATGGGAAGTGGCTGCAAAGCAGCTGCAGGGGATCAGCAGCACTGGGATTCAATAAAGGATGAAGTAAAGCGGAACACAATTAGTTTATTTGAAAGAAATGACAATTGTTGATGGTATGCATGATTTAAAAAAGTAAATGTTTTTCTGTTTACACCAACTTTTAATACAGAAATGAAGGTATAGATATATAACCATAAAGATATGTAGAGAATGCTATTTATTACTGTCTGTCTATCTATATATCTATCTATCTATCTATCTATCTATCTATCTATCTATCTATCTATCTATCTATCTATCCATATCCATATATCCATCATTCTATCTATCTATCTATCTATCTATCTATCTATCTATCTATCTATCTATCTATCTATCTTTATCCATATAGCCATACTTTTCTCTATTTATCTATCTATCTATCTATCTATCCATATCCATATAGCCTTCATTTTCTCTATCTATCTATCTATCTATCTATCTATCTATCTATCTATCTATCTATCCATATCCATATATCCTTAATTTTCTCTATCTATCTATCTATCTATCTATCTATCTATCTATCTATCTATCTATCTATCTATCTATCTATTCATATCCATATAGCCATAGTTTTCTTTATCTATCTATCTATCTATCTATCTATCTATCTATCTATCTATCTATCTATCTATCTATCTATCTTTCTTTATAGATGGATATGGATGAGTGATACAGATAGATAGATAGATAGATAGATAGATAGATAGATAGATAGATAGATAGAGAAATGTTGGCCATATGGATATGAATAGATAGATAGATAGATAGATAGATAGATAGATAGATAGATAGATAGATAGATAGATAGATGGGTTTGGATAGATAGATAGATAGATAGATAGATAGATAGATAGATAGATATACTGTAGATAGATAGATAGATAGATAGATAGATAGATAGATAGATAGATAGATATACTGTAGATAGATAGATAGATAGATAGATAGATAGATATACTGTAGATAGATAGATAGATAGATAGATAGATAGATATACTGTAGATAGATAGATAGATAGATAGATATACTGTAGATAGATAGATAGATAGATAGATAGATAGATAGATAGATAGATATACTGTAGATAGATAGATAGATAGATAGATAGATAGATAGATAGATATACTGTAGATAGATAGATAGATAGATAGATAGATAGATAGATCGAAATAGATAGATAGATAGATAGATAGATAGATAGATAGATAGATAGATAGATAGATAGAGATAGATAGATAGATAGATAGATAGATAGATAGATAGATAGATAGATAGATAGATAGATATATAGATAGATAGATAGATAGATAGATAGATAGATAGAATGATGGATTTGGATAGATAGATAGATAGATAGATAGATAGATAGATAGATATATTGATAGATAGAATGATGGATTTGGATAGATAGATAGATAGATAGATAGATAGATAGATAGATAGATAGATATATAGATAGATAGAATGATGGATTTGGATAGATAGATAGATAGATAGATAGATAGATAGATAGATAGATAGAATGATAGATTTGGATAGATAGATAGATAGATAGATAGATAGATAGATAGATAGATAGATAGATAGATTGATAAATAGATAGATAGATAGATAGATAGATAGATAGATAGATAGATAGATAGATAGACAGATAAATAGATAGATAGATAGATAGATAGATAGATAGATAGATAGATAGATAGATAGATAGATAGATAGAATGATAGATTTGGATAGATAGATAGATAAATAGATAGATAGATAGAATGAATGATAGATTTGGATAGATAGATAGATAGATAGATAGATAGATAGATAGATAGAGATATATAGATGGATGGATAGATAGATAGATAGATAGATAGATAGATAGATAGATAGATAGATAGATAGAATGATGGATTTGGATAGATAGATAGATAGATAGATAGATAGATAGATAGATAGATAGATAGATAGAGAGGTAGATCGATAGATAGATAGATAGATAGATAGATAGATAGATAGATAGATAGATAGATAGATAGAAGATAGACAGATAGATGTCTGATGGTTCCTATGCATAGTCTAGCTGGTGATGTGACAGGGGCTGTCCATACTTCTCTATTTCGAGCTAATTTCCTGTTTTCTGTCCCCAAGGAACGTGTTCTTTTTCTGGAGTTAATGACATGCACAGTGGACTGAGCGTTTTCATTGGGCCCTCTACTCCTTACTGAGGAGCTGTACCTGGATCTCAGCATATCTGTCTTGTGGCAGAGAGAAGTGTGCCTGTCCATCGGATCATGGATAATGAATGTTCAGCAAGCATGAATCCCAGCTGAGAAGCCATGAGAAAAGCCTGATCCTCAGCAAGCACTTGCAGGGTGCTGCACCTGCCTGGATTATGTGTCAGGATTTGGGCAAGGAACCCCCCAACCCCATGATGCCAAAGAGGAGCAGCTGAGAGGAGGGGTGCCTTGTCACCCACACAGGTGAGACCATTACCCTGCTTCACCCTGTGAAAGAACGCAGGACATGTGACAAACTGACACCGTGCGATTTTCTAATTAAATACAGCATTGTGTCACTTGGGAACACATGAAGTGGCTTGCTCAGCGCCACACTTTATCACATTTTCTATCATTTCTGAAGAATAAAAGTAATTTCAGATAAAGTTTTCTGGTGGCAGACTAGGACTCTTGGAACCGGTGATCTTCTGCACCTGTGTAGTTCTTTTCTTGTCCTGTCAATGGAGGTCAACTCAGTTCAGTTCATTTTCCATCAAGAATCTATTTCTAGGAAGCACACAAGCATTGGGGGAATTGCCATTTCCCAGTTGTATATGTAGTGTCAACATTTACATTCATAGGCACGTTTGAACATATATAACAAGGTAGTCCAAAGAGCAAAATGAATGGACTGAGTGCTGTATAACCCATAGGAGCCAATGACATCACCTGTGATCAGATCCGTGATTGGGTGCTATGGGTTATTTCTGTGTAGTTGTACTTTATTATTCAAGCACATAAGAGCTACTGTATTACTGTATTTGCTGATATTCAACATGTATCTTGCCAGCTGCTCTGGAACGACTACTCATAACTATGTAGGTAATGCACCTGATCCCGATATATGAACTTCAGATTCCTGACCGAAAACTCCTTCCTAAAGGGCGAGGATGGGCAGTATAGTAAATGTGCATATTTGCACTTATGTGTGTAAATTAGTGTCCAGGAGCATAGTTCCCAACTGTCCCTGATTTGGAGCAATGTCCCTCTTTCCCCCTTATCTGTCCCTCATTTTGGTCCGATCTATAAAGTTGTATATAAAATGCACTTTTAATCTTTCAAAAAGTGTTTCCCAGTGCTAAACCCTTTATCCAAATTGCTACATTTGTAAATTTTAAAACCCAATATAAAGGAATAGTAGCATACTTCCCAACTTTCTGAGATGGGAACAAGGGACACCTATTAGAAAAAGTATGTAGGCATAGCACACACCCCATACCACACCCCCGTAAAGGAGAATTATACCCAAAAAATTATTAGGTAAGCCCACATGTGCTTTTTTACCACTATTATTCCTTTATATTGGCTTTTTAAATGTACAAATGTAGCGATTTGGAAACTGGATGAAAGGTTTAGCATTGTAAAACACTTTTTGATACATAAATAGTGCATTTTATATATAGGTATATACATCAGACCAAAACGAGGGACAAATGAAGAGCAATAAGGGACAGAGGGGCATTGTTCCAAATCAGGAACAGTCCCTCGAAATCAGGGACAGCTAGGAGCTATGATAGTAGTGGTAAGAAAAAGCCCTTGTGGATTTAATTAACCTTTTTTTTTGGTTAATTCTCCTTTAAAGGGTGTGTGACAGGGGCGTGCCCTATGCCTATATACATTTGCTAGTAGATGTCCCTCATTCCCATCTTAAAATGTTGGGAGGTATGTCCAGGAATGCAGATGCTGCTGTGTATATATATATATATATATATATATATATATATATATATATATAAAGCCACGGGTTGTAATTACTGTCTATATCAGGGATATGCAATTAGCGGACCTCCAGATGTTGCAGAACTACAAATCCCATTAAGGGTAGCAAGACTCTGATAGCCACAAGCATGACACCCAGAGGCAGAGGCATGATGGGACTTGTAGTTTTGCAACAGCTGGAGGTCCGCTAATTGCATATCCCTGGTCTATATAGTTAATAGTTTTGGATAATTTATATATAATTTTAAATATATATATATATATATATATATATATATATATATACAGTATATATACAGTTTCAGTATATATATGCACACACAGTATATATTATATACATATTATACGATTGGGGTCTTACTATGAAATCAAAGTCCACTTTGTCAAAGTTCCAGTTTTCCGGACCTATATGTGTAATACCCTCTCTTCAGACTCATTAGCTGTACTCTCAGGTATTGTGATATGAAATAATAATGTGCTATTTATAGCTCTCTGGCAATGTGAGTAGAGATTTAATAATGGAATTACACTTCGCTGCTTTCTGACCACAGATTCCAGTAATTCGTTTTCTGGGGCAGGAAGGTTATCATGATAGATAGTGACAAAGGTGCAATGTATTCATTTTGTAGCTATTCGTTAACATATATACTTGAATTGCAAGGGTTCAGAAATGCGTTTAGTACATACAGTATATACAATTTGTCAAACTCAAAAATCTGCATGCGATTTGAAAGCCATTGAGGGTGCAAGGTGGTCTATACTAGCAAAACTGAGTGCAGATGGTTTTTAAAGCTGAATTCCAAACACAAAACTTTCATTCAAATATCTTCCACAATAGGCATGAAGGATATGAATCCACTTTGTTTGCACCAAACACCTTTGCAGGCCCAGTTGTTTAGCTTGTAAAAGTAGAGCAGTGACATTGGCACTGTCTGTACATAGCCTGCACAGAGAGCAGAGCTGTGAGATGGACCCTGAGCCCTGGTTTACATTAGTGTGCTCTGCGATATCTCATGTGATTCGCACCGCACTGCAGTGCAAATCACATAAGATGTCTTTGCAAGATAGTATGGCTGAAATCGCATTCGGACCAAACTCGGCAGGCCCCTTTTTTGGGTCCGCACCATAATCGGATCACATGGGTGTTCACACCCATGCGATCCGATTCATATCCGAACTGTCAGTTCGCAGTGTGATATGCAAGCTGAAAAAGGGAGTGTCGGTAATAATGTATTGACACCTCCCTTCAGTTCACATATGGCAGTGTGAACTACCTTGTGAGTCAGGTGTAATGCAGGAACCCGCAGTGGATTCGCAGGGTTCCTGCATCGCACTACTGTGAACTGGGGCTGCAGGTCCTGCCTGCAGAAAACTACAGAAGGGTGCGGATACAAGACCAGTGCACAAAGATGGCGTGCAACAGTGACTGGACTTTATTAGAGGAAATTCCTGCACTGGCTTGCTGCACAGATCTGGAAAAAAATACACACCGGCACATAATATTTGCTAATCTTGGAATTTAACTTCAAAGTATACTGCTTTATTTGGTTTTTAAAGCCTTTCTCTGAGGAAAACAAAAAGTCTGCTTTAGGCTCGGGTCACACTGCTGCGGTGCAAATTTTCTACGAATTTAATACGATTGCGATGCGAGTTTTTTCAGTTCAGACACAAGTGCGATTTCTACATGTTTTGGTGCGAATCTACTGCAAAGCTGTAGCTGGAGTTGGAGGGGGAAGCTATCGCAGTGATGTGAATGGGAGATTGCGTTTTCAATCTGTGTTCTATTGTAGTCTATGGAGCTGAATTCGCAACGCACAGCATCGCACACGGATCAAATTCGCACAGGACCCTTTTTCTTCACGGATTAGATTCGCAACGCATCAATGTGAACTGCCCTGATAGAACACTATGTTATTGGAGATGACTTGCGAATTTAATCTATCGTTACGGCTTAAATTCGCAGTAGAGTTTGCAGCAGTGTGAACCCAGCCTTACAGTGGGTCTGCTCCCATACTGCTAAATGCTTGTTTAAAGCAGAGATTCACCCCCCCCCCCCCCCCCCATCAAAAAAATTAAAAGTCAGTAGCTACAAATATTGTAACTGCTGACCAGCATTAATTTTGTCTAAAACCGACTAAAACATTTTAGTCGACTAACTTAATACCATTTTAGTTGACTAAAATACAACTAAAACTAAAACAATTGAGATCACTAATATAAGACTAAAACTATAACGGCATTTTAGTCGAAAGACTAAAACGGGAACTAAAAATAAAATGCCATTTTAGTCAAAAGACTAAGACTAAAGTAAAATTTAAAGTCAAAATTAACACTTGTCTGTAGTGCATGTAAATAACTCAATACCATAAATAATAGCATATTAGATTTTTCACTCCAGCAGTATATAATGAGTTTGGAAATGGTAGAGAAATGCTTAAATAATGCATTACAATTTAACTACACCTAATAGATTTTAGACAACTAAAATTAGTCAAGATTTAGTCAACTAAATTTGACTAAAACTAAAACTGCAGAAGACTAAAATGGGACTAAAACTAAAATGCCATTTTAGTCCTAAGACTAAGACTAAAACTAAATCAAAATGTGCTGCCAAAATTAACACTGCTGCTGACTTTTAATATTAGGACACTTATCTGTCCAGGAATCCTGCAATGTCAGCACCCCAGCCAATTTTTCAATCGCATCTTGGGTACTGCTGACGCCATTCCTTGTAAGGGAAACCACGTCCATTTGTGAATGGAGGGGGGCCAAACTTCTGGCGAGGTCACCCGGAAGTGGAAATGGGTACCTGTAAAAAAGAGGTACCTGACCCCCCCGAAAGGTGCCAGATGTGGCAGCGGAGGGGGGAGCAAACAAGTGGAGCTTCCCCTTTTGGGTGAAACTTGGCTTTCAGTCAAGGGTACCAGAAAAAGCACCTTTACTTACCCAATTCTCCACTCACACATGGTCTCTCCGCACTGCAAGACTGGTCCCTACAGTCTTTTCTCCTCTATGCTCCAGTGGTCGCATGCCCTCTAATGTCATCAAGTACAATGCAGGGTCCATGCCATGAGAGGAGAAGAGTAGAGCGCCGGATGCTGGGAGAGCAGAGGATTGGGTAAGTGAAAATGCTTTTTCCAGTACCCTAAGGCTAAAATGGCATTTAAAGGAGACGTGTGAATATAGAAAAAAAAGAAAAAACAAACATACATACTCATCTCCATGTTGCAACATCGGTCTGATGCTGCAGTTGTCCCCCACCAGCTCTAAGCCCAAGAACTGAGCGACCACATAACCGACTGTCCATCACAGCTCTCAGCTCTGTCCCTCCGGCACTCATACGGGGAGGATTTGGGAGCGGCTGGGGGGGGGGGGGGGGCTGAGAGACTGAGCAGGCTGCAGATCAGGCATCTAGGTGGATTCCAACATTAATGTCGGGATGCTTCCAGAGACTGAAGTGGCTCTGTAATGTCAGCCAATGGCGTGACTTTAGCCTGCTGTTGGATGATTCTGGGGTCACAAGAGAGCACAAGTAAGTGCACTCCTCTGACCGAGAAGAAAAGAATGCCCAAAAAAATCTTTGGCCATACTTCTCTTTTGTAGTGTAGAGTAGGGGCAGCCCCATGATAGATAGAAGTATACTACAGGAGCCAATCATTTTACAGTTATCCACAATGGGGATGGGGGATAACAATGGACATCATATACTGTATGTGTTACATATGCAATTTTCTATTATGTCATTTTTGGAATTTTTAGAATACATATCAGTGGGGAAATAGAGAAGGGGTATTGGAGAGAACAGGGGCAGCAGTGCCTTTATAATTATTTTAAAATGATACAGTATAAGGCACAGCATCTACTACACTGGGACTATACTGAGACTCAATTGGTTCATTACAAAACTTTTACATCATTTATTTATTTATTTCAGGTACTTATATAGCGCTGTCAATTTACAAAGCTCTTTACATATATATTGTACATTCACATCAGTCCCTACCCTCAAGGAGCTTACAATCTAAGGTCCCTAACTCACATTCATACATATACTAGGGCCAATTTAGACAGGAGGCAATTAACCTACCAGCATGTCTTTGGAGTGTGGGAGGAAACCGGAGTACCTGGAGGAAACTCCCGCAGGCACAGGGAGAACATGCAAACTCCAGGCAGGTAGTGTCGTGGTTGGGATTCAAACCAGTGACCCTTTATCTGCCAGGCAAAAGTGCTATCCACTACACCACTGTGCCGCCCATGTACCAGGAGAGCACACATATTTGCATTATTAGGAAGGCTTAGAGCACTCCAGCAATACTTCTTATGGGGGCTTTTGCAATTGAAGCAGTGCATGCATAGTGTTTTTAAATGAATATTATAAAAAGTAAGATTTCGATGAAATTTGAAGTAATTCAGTATCTCACTTTGAAGCAAACCTGCCATAACTGTCATTTCTAACCTTCTTCTGAAAATGCTAATTACCTGGTATTATGCTGACCCACTGGCTTTTGTTCTTTGATAGTTGTACTATTTCCTGTTGGGGCAGAATGTTAATGTAAAGAAAAGAAAGTTCACATGAAAAGGACTTTTGCAAAACATTACACCTTAAATTGACACAAATATAACTCCCCTAGATTTTATAATATCTACAGGTTTGCTGCGAAAGCAGACTTTTTTTTTCTTCTGTTCAATATCAGGTTGTATAATGTATAAAAGGCAGCATACATATCCAGGTCAGACTTTGCATAACTCAGAAATGGGACAATCTTAAATAGTAACAGGGTATGCCTATAAAAGGGAGAGGGTGAATGAATTTTGAGCATGTGAAATGACACTGTAATTGAAGTATGCCTTATGCATACTTATATTGTACCAAACCGGACCAATGTAAGTATGCAATTCAAATAATTACTGGAATTAAGCTTTAATGCAATGCTCCAGGTAAAAATGATTTTGTGTTGAATAGTGCTGAAAGGTTAGAAGAGCCTTTGTCAGGTTTTTATTACATTTTTGTTGTTCTTGCTAGTAGCAGGTGCACAGCGACCGGCGATGCTGTTTTAACGACTTTAGTCTTGCGCCCGCATTGTACTGCAGATGGGTGTCTCCTACAGGTGCAGCAATGTACCTGAATGCCTCTGCCTTCTTCTGGGTTCGTGTCGCAAAAAGCAGATAGAAGGATCAAATAGACTTTTAGTAAAAAGCAGCACATAATACACACAATAACACTTGTTAGGCACACACTTAAAGTGTTGCTAAACCCACAACAGTATTATCTGTCTGTATATGCAGCATAGCATGCTTGTTATACTCACTGTGGAACTTAAGGGGTTAATCTTCTGCATTGTGTAAAAAGGCTGTTTTATCTTGTATGCATAGATCCTTCCCTCCTGCACTGTCTATTTGGGGAAGGCCTGCTAACACAGGGTATGCTCAGTTGTGTCTTTTATGATGGAGAGAACATTTACTTGCCAGGTCACATGATATTGACACCACAAGTGTGGGCATGTATACAGGCTGTAGTGGAAATTTCCTTCTACCTGAACTTTCGGCACTGGAGAAACTGTGCAGTTTATCACTTGACTGTGGTATACAGATCATCCAAAAAAAGGTATATAGTGGCAGTATTCTAATGTAAAAATAAGATTTATAAGCTGTGGGCACTGTGGGCGGGGGGGGCATATTAACTATTTTTTTATATTACTGGATTTAGTAACACGTTAACCACTTGAAAACCCCAAGATGTTATGAACTCTGTGTACTGTGAACAGTGATCTGGCTGTTTCTTCTCCCTGCTAAGCAGGGAGAAAAAAACAGGCAGATAGAAAAGTTAAAGCAGCACAGATTAAACACATTACACATCTCTATGCACACAGTTAACCCCTTGATTGCCCCTAGATGTTAACCCCTTCTCAGCCAGTGTCCTTAGTACAGTGACAGCGTAAAGTATTATCACTGATCAATGTATTAGTGTCACTGGTGATGTCAGTTCCGTTAGTCAATTCCCACCCAGCTTCAATTAGTGTCGAATTTCCTGTGGCACTATCATAGTCATACTATAAGTCACTGATCACCACCATTACTAATGTAAAAAAAATCCAGTATGTATTCAATAGTTTGTAGAGGCTATAACTTTCACACAAACCAATCTTTATTCACTTATTGGGATTTCTTTTTACCAAAGACAGCAGTATCAGAATATGTTTTGGCCTAAACCTATGAAGACATTTGACTTTTTTTTATTGTCTTATAGCAAAAAGTAAAAAAATATTTTTTTTTTTTTTTTGTTTTCAAAAATTTCAGTCATTTTTTGATTATATAATAAAAAAATAAAAAAAACTGTGGTGATAACATACCATCAAAGAAAGCTCCATTTGTGTGAAAAAAATTACATACATTTAATTTGAGTATAGCATTTTATGACCGCGCAATTATCAGTTTAAGTAGTGCTGTGCTAAATAGCGAAAAATGGCCTGGTCATGAAGGAGGTAAAACCTTCCGGAGCTCAAGTTGTTAAACACACACAAATGTTTCCTTTGCATTTCTATTTTAAACTGAATGGGTGATACAAGGTAAGGGTTCACATATACTTTAATAGGAACACAGACAGCAATAAAAAAAACCCAATAAACAGAAGTTGGCTAGCACTCCAGATTTCAGCTTGTAGTATTTACCGAAGATCTATATGAGTCATATAAAAAAACACCAATTCACCACTTGTATCTGATTCACATGGGTCTTCAGCAAATACTACAAGCTGTAATCTGTAGTGCTGGCCATCTTCTGTTTATTGAGGGTTTATTGCTTTCCTATTCCTGTGTTCCTATTAAAATATATATGAACCCTTACCTTGTAAAACAACCCATTCAGTTTAAAATAGAAATGCAAGAGAAAACATTAGTGTGTGTGTGTGTGTGTGTGTGTATATATATATATATATATATATATATATATACATATATATATATATACATAAACTCTTGTGCATACTTTTTTTATTTT
Source organism: Glandirana rugosa (assembly GCA_018402905.1). NCBI lineage: Eukaryota > Metazoa > Chordata > Amphibia > Anura > Ranidae > Glandirana > Glandirana rugosa. The sequence continues at coordinate 181,479 of BLSH010197619.1, forward strand.
GTTATATAAATGATCACATGATCACATAACCTTTGTTCTCAGCTGCATAACAGGCTTGGAGAGGGGGATGGAGACTGCAGGGCTGTGTGTCAGCAGGAGGCAGAAAAACAGCAGCACACTGATCTTCCCAGTGAAGAGCTGTGCAGGAGGGGGTAATGCAGCTCTCTGAGCTTTACCACTTGGCTATGTAATCTAAAAGTCAAAAGAATGTAATATCATTTTATTCAACAGACTTGTTTGATAGATAGTTCTTAACCCCTTCCTTACCGGGCCATTTCTGACACTCCTCTCCTACATGTAAAAATCATCATTTTTTTGCTAGAAAAATACTCAGAACCCCCAAACATTATATATGTTTACAACCCATAGTTAAATGAGCCGCATTGTAGGAGAAAATGTTGTATGTTTTTTTAACCCGATTGAAATGACGAAACATAAAAAAATTAAGTGATTTGACAAAGAAAAGGTTTTTTTTGCGCAAACTTTTTAAGGACGCGTTTATAGCACACTATATTTTTCAACGTTACTAACGGTAAAATAAGGGATCTCATGGACGATTTTTTTGTATATATTACAAACCCCCAAGACTCATAAAAAGATCGTTTTTTTACTACTAAAAATGTACATCCTCTCCTCACAGTCTTTACCGGGCCATTCCTTCCCCAATTCTTGATAGATAGTTTGTTCAGACAACTTATTTTACTATAATGTAAGAAAACTG
>BLSH010197619.1:184388-195240 GCA_018402905.1 Glandirana rugosa
ACTCTTTATGGAGAGATGTGGGGTCAATATGACCTCACATCTCTCCTGCAGGCTGGAAAGACTGAGATCAGAAAAAAAAATTCCGATCCCAGCCTTTCCAGCCATGATCACGGCTTTGTTTACTAAAGCCGGGCCGGGCGTGACGTCATAACATCGCGCCCGGTCCTCCGAGGGTCATAGAGATGACTGGTGACCAGATGGTCATCAGTCATCTCCCTGACGACACTCCAGCGGCGACGGATCTCTTCTCCCTGCCGCCGATCGTACGGGCGGCACGGGAGAAGCACCGAATGGCGGCGGGAGGGGGGGACGTCCCCTCCCGCTGCCTACAAGAACGATCAAGCGGCTGAACTGCCGCTATGATCGTTCTTGTGGTGTGCAGAATCGCCAGCTGAAAAAAATGATATCTGAATGGTGCCTCTAGCTGCTGGCACCATTCAGATACCCCCCCTCAAAGTCTAGGACGTCCATGGACGTCCTACCGGCGGGAAGGGGTTAATGACATTGGCTGTATGTTTGGGGCTGTTGCCCAGCTGCAGAATACATTGGGGCCAATCACATGCTTCCCTGATGGTATGGATAAGTATCTGCTTGTATTTCTCAGCATTGAGGACACCGTTGATTGGACAAAATTGAGGACACTAGACGTAGTGGTGAGCCAAAAAAAATTGCAGCAGATGAAAGACACATCATGTTTACTTCCCTTCAACATTGGAAGTTGTCCAGCAGTGCCATTGGCACAGAACTGGCGGAGACCGGTGGGACCCAGGTACATCCATCTACTGTCCAAGAAGTCTGGCCAGAAGTGGTCTTCATGGAAGAATTGCAGTCTAGAAGCCATAGCTTTAACATAAAAAGGCTACGTGACTCAACTATGCATAGAAACATTTGGAACTTGGGTGCAAAAAAATAGCATCTGGTGGTCTGACCTGATGAGTCAAAATGTGAACTATTTAGCTGCATCAGGAGGTGTTTGTTTGTCAAAGGGCTTTAGAGTGGTACAATAATGAGTATCTGCAGGCATCAGTGAAATATGGTGAAGGTTCCTTGCCTTGGTCAGGATTAATGGTGTCCTCAATGCTGAGAAATGCTGGCAGATACTTATTCATCATACCATACCATCAATGATGTGTGTGATTGGCCCCAAATTTATTCTGCAGCAGGACAATGACCCCAAATGTACAGCCAATGTCATTAAGAATTATCTTGAGCATAAAGAAGAACAAGGAGTTCTGTACTGTACTGCATATATATATTCAGTGTATGGTCCCTGACCTGCAAACTTCAGCCAGCTTATGGTGGGGCCCAGTCTGTATAGCGGTTCACTTAATTACCGTCCCTTTAAGGCTGCATGCAGTGATCTGTTTTCAAAGTGTTGAGGCAAACAGGCAATCTCCTCTCTTCCTGAACTGCTAAACCATGAAAATCAGCACAACTGCATTCGGTCATCACTACTGGCACCCAGGGAACCTAGTCCTGGACACTTGTCTTCTCTAGTCCTTCTGGATCAGTCCTTAGGAATTTAGTCCTCTGCAATCCAGTGCTCATCACTCTAGTCCTCAGTAGCTCAGTCCCCAGCACTCAGGCTGTGACTGGTGTATGCACACACACAAGCACAGAGATTTGTGTATCACTCTGGTCCCCAGCAGACTAGAGCTCTTCCTTTTATGAAAGCCAAGGAATCTATGTCTTTCTCTATTTCCTTTAGAAGGGTTTTCTGGACAGTGTAGCCTCATTCACCTCTACAGTACAATGCTCTCTGTGAACTACTTTTCCCATGATCCCATGCGGCTGCATCATAGACCTTTCAGTTTCTCAAGTCCCATGGCTCCCCTGGTGAGTGGAGGCTCAAGGGTGCTGAAGCCAGCATAAGAATCCTGTTTGGGCACATAAGGTGGCTGCAGTACAGGGTCTGTAGTTGCTCTCTCTGTCGGCTAAGCACCTGGCTACATTACACTGATAAGCTTGGTCCAGACTGGACCAATGTAGCTATGTTAAATTTACCATATCTGGAATTCATCTTTAAGCTCTTACTGTCACAAAAAAGATGTATAATATAGTTAAGGGAAATACAAAGAGACATTGCCAAAGAAAAAAAAAGAAAATTCTCTGGGACTCAATTTAGAGAGAAAAAAGTTGTTCCCTGTTCTGGATTAAATACTTTTGTAGACTCAATTTTTTACCTTTTTTAATATACACTTTTTTTCTTCACATGACTTTAAGACTGCAATACCAATTATTGAATAGCAGCGCTTTTATATTATTTAAACAACCAAAATAATGTGTATTTGGATCAAACAGCAGATAAACAAGAAAGCACAGAAAGTATCAAAGTGATTGTAAAGGGTGTTCCTGGCTCTTCCTCTTCTATGAGTGCCCCCATAGCAAGCCACTTGCTATGGGGGCACTTGTGCAAGCTCAATCCTGAGCCACGCTGCCTGCATCTATAGACACAGACTGTGTGTCTTGCCCCCGCTCCCTTGTAACAGGTTTTGACTCACAGCAGCAGAAACCAAAGGGTCCTGCTGTCTCAGCAAATGCAAAAGGTCCTAGGAGGCTGCAGGTCTATCAAGAAGTTGCAGCGCTACTAGCATATATGCAATGGGAAGCCGGCACCAAAAGTCACATCCGGTTTCCTACATTTTAACACAAGATGGCGGTGGCGGGAACCCAAAGACCGACAAAGAACTGGCCCAAGTGAGGACTGTGCTGGATCCATGGATTGGTGAGTGCAGCAGCCACAGTATTTGTAGCATCTGACATTTATTTTTTTTCCAGAGCTGTGTTCCTTTTTAAAAAGCTTCATTTGAATGGTCTGCCTAATGCACCAAATGCACCATAAAAAGTGCATTCACGATTTTTCGTAGCACAGGCCACCACAATGGTAGTGCAATATTGTGTTGCCAAGCGTTATGATATGGTGTAACACACATGCGTTGGCAAGGTGGACTGGGGTGCTATTAAGAATGAACAGAACCCCAGTACACTAATGTGCATAACAGGTGTTTTTATGTGTTATTCTAAAGCAAATGCTAACACACTCCTTGCCACAGCTCAGCAGTGTGAACTCGGGCTGTCATTATTCTTTTTAAAGCTGTCTTGTATATTAACATGGTAAATAACCATGTGTTCTAATTGTCAGTCACTTATTTAAATTAGAAAAAAAGCATGATTGCTGTGTAATCTGGTAAACAGCCTCTCGCACGGTATATAGCAGCAGTATCTAGGTGACACACACTGTCTAAAAATGACTGTGCTATTTTTGCTGCCTAAACCAATATAATTTTGCTATAATGATTTGGCTAGAATGTTCACACTAAACAGTGGATCTGTAATTTGAAGGGAAGTCATTTGATGAAAATAGTTTACGATTAAAGCAAACACAATTTATCCGAGTTAGGCATAAGGTCCAATTTTCCAAAACATGGTTATTCTGGCTAGACTTCAACATCTAAATACTTGTTATCGGTAGTGGAGTTTTTTATTTCCTGTAAAGCTTTAAGCCTGAATTATCAAGTGGTACTTTCATTGAACAATTCTTATCTCTCACTCATGGGAGAGAGAATTTACAGGTACTTAAATCTAAATACCACGAGTCTGATTTTCTTATGCCATAATATTGTTTGCTGGGCCATCAGACTCTAGCAATGCAGGATGGATGCCTGTCCCTGTTTTCTAGAAGCAAGCGCAATGCACACATACCTATTTCATGAAAATGTACATGTAAAGCCTAAATGCATTCAGAATAAAAAACAGAAAAATCATCACAAGGGATATAATTTGCAGTTAGTAGGATGTGCCCCTTGTGCTCATGCTTCTTCTTTTATGTGAAAACTTTCTCCTGATCGTGCTCCTTGAATTTTAAGCCTCAAAGGCTGGGTTTACACCAATGCGAATTGGATGCGGGTTCCCCGCACCCAAGTCGCAATAGCAGGATATTTTGACCGGTTCTCTATATGACCATTGTTCACATATTTCCACAGCAGGTCCGGTGCGTTTTTCACAGAAACGCGTAGAGACTTCTGGTCCATTTCAGGTCCGAATTCAGGCCAAAATTCGGGCTGAAATTGAACCTGAAACGGTGAACCAGGACACACTGGATCCCTGCTGTGAGCCACATGCGGTTCATATGTGAACCTAGCCTAAATGTGGCTAGGCTATAAAAAAAAAGTCTCACACATGTAGTATTGCCATGCTCAGAACAAGTAGCAGCATGTGTTTTGGGGTGTATGCCTTTGCTGTGTGTTAGAACTATGTTATTAATTGACAATTTGTGTAAAAAAATAATTTTAATTTCCTTTTTCTGAATTTCCCAAAAATTTGATAGGTAGTCCTTAAATTAGATGTGTATTTTTTGTGCCTAGAATGCCTAAAGATGCTCCTTGGATTTTGGGTCCCCCTATGCAGCTAGGCTATGAAAAAGTCTCTCAAATATGGTATACTCATAGCAGAATGTGATCTGGGGTGTAATTATAATTATGCCTATGCTTTGTGTGAGAAATAACCTTTTTTTGGTGATTAAATACCACCAAAAGAAAGCTCTATCTGCCTCAAAAATTATAAACATTTAATTGGGTTACAGTGTTTTATGCAAATGTGTTGTATGTAACTGTCATTTATAGTATGACAGTACTAAAAGCTGAAAATTGGCCTGGACTGGAAGAGGGTGAAAGTGTCCAGACTTGAAGTGGTTAATATCAGTTGTCATGACACCTCTTCTAGGGGTCCAGCAAAGGAACCCCTGGTAGGATTAATGACCAATATACTGGTGTCCATGTCATTTACACCCAGGGTACCATAAAAAAGCAGTTTTAGTTACCATATCCCTTGCTCCCGCAGACTTCTTCCCAGCTGCATGACCGACCCCCTGAAACTGCCTTTATTATTCGCATTGACGGTCACAAGAATTCTTACTTCATGACATACAATGCAGGACCAGCAGGCATGCATTGTAAGTGAGCTTTTACTCCTTTTTGTTGTTGGGAGCTCTACTGCAAAGATAGCTTTTAGATTTACTTAGAAGTCACCTTTAACAGATTAACCACTTCAGCCCCGGAAGGATTTCACACTTTAGGACCGGAGCACTTTTTGCGATTCGGCACTGCGTCGCTTTAACTGACAATTGCGCGGTCGTGCGACGTTGAATCCAAACAAAATTTGCGTCCTTTTTTTCCCACAAATAGAGCTTTCTTTTGGTGGTATTTGATCACCGCTGCATCATTTCTGATCGCGGCTATAAACAAAAGAAGAGCGACAATTTTGCAAAAAAAAAAACTAATTTCTTACTTTTTGCTAAAATACAAATCCAAAAAAAAAATATAAAAAAACATTTATTTTCAACGGTTTTGGCCGATTTATATTCTTCCTCATATTTGTGATCAAAAAAATCACAATCGGCGTTTATTGATTGGTTTGTGCAAAAGTTGCCGCGTTTACGGATGATGAGAATTCATTTCTGGGGTTTTTATTTTTTTTTATTTTTTACTAGTAATGGTGGCGATCTGCAATTTTTAGCGGTACTGCGATATTGGGGCGGCCATGTCGGTCCATTTTGACACTTTTTTGGGACCATTGGCATTTATACAGCGATCAGTGCTATAAAAATGCACTGATTACTGTGTAAATGCCATTGGCAGTGAAGGGGTTAACCTGCAGGGGGCGCTCTAAGGGTTAACTGTGTTCCCTAGGCGTGTTCTAACTGTGTGTGAGCTGCCCTAGCAGGGGAAGGATAGTGATCACAGCTTCCATATAGAGGAAGGCTGTGATCACAGCCCTTCCCCCCTCACAGAACGGAGATCCGTGTTTACATACGCGGACCTCCGTTCTTTCACTCTGGGGGGGCATCACGGGTAGCCGGCGGCGATCGAGTCCGCCGCACCCGCTCCCTGGCCCCCCCGGAACACAGTGAGCATGCGCGCGCTCACAGTGCTCGATCTGGCAGCCGCCGTTGCATGACGGCGGTTTGCCTAGCAGAGCCATCTTGTCGCCGTCAACCTGCGGTTGACAGTCGGCAAGTGGTTAAACAGTGTTCATTCCCAGCATATCGAGACAAGAATGATGATCATGTTTAACCAAATTGTTTTCTATTTATGGTCATTTAAAGAGACCTTGACCTTGCCTATAACATTTTTAGGTTAACAACAATGTTAAAGCGATAGTAAACCCATCCATTTAACAGTTTAGAAACCAGTTACATTTCCGGCTTGTGCCGGAAATGTAACACTCCCATTGGTTGTGCTCTAAACCAAACTGTCAAACCATCCAATGGCTGGTATCATAGCTGATCACATGTGCAGCATCATGACAGATGTTGTTTAAACAGAGGCCAAGATGGCAGCTTCCTTGGCTGAAAATGATAGAAGGGTTTACTACCACTTTAACATGTAGGCACCTTGTGGTTTGTGAAAGCACTTGTGTTAGCTTTGAAATGAACGTGACACTAAACGATTTCCTTATTCTCCAAAAATAAGAGATACACATTCACTACTTACTGACTGTGATCTATTTTTCATTAAATTTTTTCTAACTGCCACTTTGTAATGTTCTCCATAAACTCCCAAATCTCTTCTTTTTTTGGTAACCACCATTTCACTTAGGTATTTGGGTTTTGTTTGCCACCTGCTGCAATGAAGCATTTGGCCTTTATTTTTAACTAATGTACTTTAGGGCTGTTACTCAAGGGACCTGCTTTTCCTCTCACTTCGGGCCAGCTGTCTCTGCATCTTGTCCTCCAAATATTGCTTTGCTAGAGAGCCCTGTATATTTTTTGCTGATTCACCTCCGTTTACTAAGAAGCTGCGGGGCAGTTACCTCACAGTCCTAGCAAGTTAGCTAAACTTGGTTGAAAGTTATAGTTGATGTTCATGAACAGAGAATAGCAAATATATGTTTCTAGGTTTAAGTCTTCTATGTTTCAAAAGTAAGTTAATTAAAACATACTCTATATTGAAATAGGTCTATAGCTATGTATGAGTTAAAAGGTCAAATACCAACCAAAAACAGATTTGATGGGCCATCTGGTCTTTTTCTGCCATCATTCTTCTATGTTCAATGAAAATACATTTTTAGAGTGATAGTTCACTAATTAAGACTATTACTGCATTGTTCATCCCAGATATTAGGAATTAAAAAGTATCTGCCCTTTTCAATTTGCCCTCAGCAAGATTAATTTGAAATAGTAAAACTGACCTTTATGGTTCGTAAAACAGATGTACACTCTGTATCTGAATTACTTATTAATTATGGTTTTCCCACTCGCTCCTGTAGTGTATATAAATATTAATAGAAACTATACTAGTTAGCTTGTATAATCAATTTCTCAATAACAATTTAGAGACAGGGACCACCAGGCATTATTTTAATGAAAGCTGCAGATTTAAAAATATTAAAAATTACTTTTGAAATTATATTTACACCATGTTAAAATGTAACATTTCTAACATGTAACAGATATTTGTGATTGGCTTTACAAATAGTTCAGTTTTAAAGTGTTACTAAACCCAGTAATATGAAAATAGTTCATCTGCCCCCCTCCATGGTGCCCACAGCTTATAAATCTTCTTTTTACATTAAAATATTGCCACTATATACCTTTTTGGCTGATCTGTATACCATGGTCACATAATAAACTGCAGGGTCTGCCCAGTGCTGAGTATTCAGGTAGGAGGAGATTTCCACTACAGCCTTTATACACGCCCACATGTGTGATGCCAATATCATGTGACCTGGCTAGCTCTGAGGACAAGAAAATGTTCTCTCCAGCAATAGAGACTAAACTGAGCATGTGCAGCCTACTCTGACTGTGTCTTATCTGGCCTTGCTAAGAGATACTCTGCAGGAGGGAAGGATCTGTCCATACAAGAGCCTTTTTACACAATGCAGAGGATTAACCCCTTAAGATCCACAGTGAGTATAACAAGCATGCTACTCCACACATACAGACAGATTTTACTGTTGTGGGTTTAGTAACACTTTAATATAAGCATATCAGTTGTTTCATGTACTTCCAAATATTCTCTTAGATTTGTCAGAATCATTACAAACAACAATGAAAATAAGACAGTTTAGGTTTGTTAAAATGTAATGAAGCATTCTGTGATATTTTATGACAGTTGAAGGTACTTTTAAACATGACTTGACAGAACATGGGCAGATCAAGTGATCAGTGTTAGATATGTGAATTCCTGAAGAGGAATAAGCAAAGTCCCAATGTCTTTTGTTTGTGTGTCCATTTTCCCCCTTATATGTTTTACTGGCTAAAAACGATAATAAAAGGCACTTTTCAGTGCTTGCTTTTCACTAGGATTCTTTAAAGTTTGTTTTAAAGTAGAAGTAAAGAAAAAACTTTTTTTTTTAGTTTTGGATAGTCGTTTTTTTTGCAACCTGTGTCCCATTGGGGAAATTTACCTTAACTTCCTGTCCTATAGACAAAACAGGCAGGAAGTGAGTGGAAATTCCTTCAAAGTGAGAGAATCCCTCATTGTGACCCGGGTCACCAGAACTATTGTACAACTCACAGATGACCTACTAACCGCAAAAAACAATGTACACTATTCTGTACTCCTGCTTCTGGACCTTTCGCCTGCCTGTGATACGGTTGACCACCCTCTCCACCCTCAAAAAACTTTACTCTCTCGGTCTCTGTGACTGTGCTCTTCAGTAGCTCTCATCCTACCTATCCCAACGCACCTTCAGTGTCACTTACAATTCTACTTCCTCCTCTCCTCTTCCCTTCTCCGTTGGGGTCCCCCAAGGTTCTGTACTTGAACCTCTCTTATTTTCAAACTACACCTCTTCCCTGGGTCAGCCTCCCATGGCTTTCAATATAATTTCTATGCTGACGACACCCAAATCTATCTCTCCACCCCTCAACTTACTCCATCAGTCTGCTTTGCGCATCACAAACTTACTAACAGACATATCGGTCTGGATGTCACACCAATTCCTCAAACTCAACTTGACCAAAACTGAGCTCATAATATTTCCTCCCCTACGTGCCTCTTCCTCTGACTTCTCTGTCAAGAACGAAGGCACAACCATCCACCCATCCTCGCATGTCAGGGTGCTAGGTGCTATCCTGGACTCTGAAAACATCTCTAAACTACGTCCCTTTCTAACCAATGAAACCACAAAGCTCCTGATTCACTCCCTGATTGTCTCTTGCCTTGCCTACTGTGACTCCCTCCTCTTTGGCTTACTTTTAATTAAACTATCCCCTCTTCAGTCCATCATGAATGCTGCTTCCAGTCTCATCCACCATACAAACCACTCAGCGTCTGCTACCCCTCGCTGCCAATCCCTCCATTGGCTGCCACTCGCCAAAGCAAAACAAATTCAAAACCCCTCTCTAGCTCCCTCATCACCTCTTCCCATATGTGCCTCCAGAACTTCTCCCGAGCCTCTCCCATCCTCTGGAATTCCCTACCTCAATGTGTCAGCCTTCAAATCTATCCACTTTTAGGCGATCCCTAAAAACTTTTCTCTTCAGAGAAACCTATCCTGTCTCCACCTAACAACTGCACTTTTATTTTCTTCATCAGCTCATCCCCCACAGTTATTACCCTTTCGTATCACTTGACCCTCCCTCCTAGATTGTAAGCTCTAACGAGCAGGGCCCTCTGTATCCTCCTGTATTGAATTGTATTGTAATTGTACTGTCTGCCCTAATGTTGTAAAGCAATGCTCAAACTGTCGGCGAGGAATAGGGTGAATCTCCCTAATGGAGGCACAGACAGCAATAAAAACCCGATAGGTGTTCTAATTCCTCTCCACTCCAAATCCAAAATTAAAAAAAAAAAAAAAATGCTTTGCCTTGAGTTAATAGGATGATAAGACATACAGTAATAACTGTTAAATTGGGCCTCTTTTAGCAGGATTGGCCAACAATCTTATGTCTTTGAATGAAGTTGCCAGGTGACTGCTGTTGGGGAGAAAGACAACTTAGGAAGCCTGACCCAACTTCTATCCCCTTCAATATGCCTGCACTAGCAGCATTTTTTAGACTTTGTGCTATAAGCCAAACCAAATGAAATGTTCATGTCCAACTTTTCTTTAAATCTGTGGGTATTCTTAGAGTTCAGTGCATACAAGGTGGAAAAATTCTATCCAGATGGTAAACATTTTCAGTAGCATCTAACAGTCAAAGTTGCTTGCTGAGGACTGAGTGTACTAATAGGCATTCTCATTGTTTCAGAATTAGATCAATGGCAGCAGGACAAAGTGATATTTGCCTCTATGTAGGTATCAAAATCTGTCCTTTTTGATACCTGTCGGCTGCCCCTCTTCTATACTGAAGCTGGGGAGATCATGTGACTGGACCAGAGCGCCCTCAAAATAAGTAAGTATGGACATCCTTCCTCTACACAGGGTAGTTAGTATAGGGCCTAGAATGGGGGTAGGAGCAGGTTTAACCACTTCAGCCCCGGAAGGTTTTGCAGCTTTAGGACCAGAGCACTTTTTGCGATTCGGCGCTGCGTCGCTTTGACTGACAATTGCGCGGTCGTGCGATGTTGTAACTCCCGCGAGACCAGGTCAGTGTACTAGAGGGGTCGAAGTCATATCTTCTCCCCGTCGGCTGTCCATAGTTTTTCCTGTCTAAAACTATGGATGTATCTCCGTTTATAGTGAAACAGGACGACGGTAACTAGATTAAGACTTTGTTACTCTTACGGATAATCATGTGAGTCAGGAGTCGTTCGTTGAAACTGACAATCTACGATGACTTTTACAAATGGTAGACCTATCTTAAAAAGGTGGAACATACGTGACTTGAGATTCTTATGGGTGTCTAAATTTCTTTTCAACCTGTACTTGTAAAGTAAACCAAACCGAATATCGTGTTTCAGATTTTTTA
>BLSH010197619.1:214109-225611 GCA_018402905.1 Glandirana rugosa
CCCCACCTCCCGACATCAAGCTGAGAATCTGACACCTCTCTCTGCATTCTTTGCATTCCAATGTGTTTAATCACACTTACACAGCACAGAGCGGCTCTTAGAAGCAGCACGGCTCTGTTTAATGTGAATCTACTCATCACCCACAGACACTGACTCGAGTATAAGCCGAGGGGGGTCTTTTTCAGCACAAAAAATGTGCTGAAAAACTCGGCTTATACTCGAGTATATACGGTAAGTCCTCCCTGGCTACTGAGCATATGTTATTGGCGCCATGTTTGTTTATAGCAAAGACGGAAAATGTGCAGAGCCTATCATTCATGCTATGCCCCAGGGTGATTTCACACCTGAAACATGTTAACTAATGTACACTCTTTACCAGTGCAAGCATCCAATTGGGTGTATCCAATATTTTATATGAGGTATAGTATTGTGTATTGGTTTTATTGTATTTATTGGGCAGATGCCTTTTCTGTTTTATAATTAGGTAATCTGTGTCACACTTACCCCTCTAGAGATGCAATGGAAATCCTCTTCTCCCTGGCACGTGACAGCCAGCACTTTTGGGTTCATAAAGAGTGCTGGCACGGCAGCCAATTAGTAGACAGATCTACTAAATCAATGCCATAGACAATCAGAAAACAGCTTTCCTGAATAGTGCTGCCTTACGTTGAAAGGCAATTCATGGCCCAGCACTGTAGCAACATGCAACTGTGTTTCAGCCAAGCCCAATACTGCAGACCTTACTTGTATATTTGTGCCACCTCAGTTCTGTTCCAACCTTTGGATGCTGCGTGTCTCCTAGTGTACATGTGGTGCTCCTTCACTCAAGTGATTCATGTGTACCACTGTGCACCCTAAAGTACACCCCAGAGCATCCTGTGTCATATAGTGACTCCATTGTGCTCTGTGGGCCTGTGACTCCAAAAGTGCCCCAAAACTCATGCACATGGTCACTTTTAGTAACTCATAGTGCACTGTGTACACTCCCATAACACCTGTGTATCCAAGCAGTCTACAACATACTTCTACATTTTCTGGAGAGTACTTCTTTCAGTGAATATGGACCATTTCCCATGGCAATCTGTCCCCTCTCCTCTCTTTCCTCTGTATAAGGTATGTGCTTATACTGATTTATTTAATGAAAAGAGTCAGGAAGAATATGGAATTTTTGTGGAACAGCACTTATATACTTATAAAGAGGGCACCACCAACTCATTAGAAATGAAAGAATTGGCATGAATACAGTCAAGGGGAATTTGGGACTTTATATGAAACACATGATGAATGACAAGTAGACCGATGGATAATTTATAGGATTTATTAGGAAGTGAATATTGGGGTACAAGCATTTAACTAGACAGTCAATAAGTTGATCATAGATAATAGACAAGTATGCTGATTGGTTGCATACACTATACAGTCTAAACATCAACCATAAGGACAGTACATACGGTAATAAAAGTAGTAGTAGATATCAATAAGTATTGCATTCTTATATTGCCCCCATCCATCAGTGTTTAATAGGTAGAAGTAGATACATATGCATATAGTAGAGTCTGCGGGATCTATGGCCACAATTATCCCCATAGGGGTAATCAATGTACAGTCTGTAAACTGAAAAAGCTCATGAAAGATACAATCACAGTAGTTGGAAGCTCTACGCGTTTCATGGCGTTTATGCCACTCATCAGGAGCAGTAATGTGATGTAACTATAATAGAAAATTAAATATAAGTATTTTTCATTAAATGACTTAAAACCTAAAATAAGGAGGTATGTATAAACCTCCCCCAAAAAAGCAAGGTATTAAAGTCACAACTTACAGTATACGTGCACTGGTGGTGAATGCTGGGGCGGCCGAGTCCCCCGAGGGCATCGTGGCCGGGAGCTGAGGGGGGGAGAGGCATGGCCACAACAACCAACACCATCGGCCTCCAGGGCAGGCATGGACGTCACAGAAGGGAGTAGACTGTGGATGAATGAACTCATTAGAAATGGATGGTGGGAGGTTGGAGATGTAAACAACATGGCTCTAAAACCATGCAATGCCTGGCAAGTAAGGTTTCTTTAAAAATGTTTTTGACACATTTATAATTATATATCACTTATAACTTTAGCTTAGCAGTGCATTTTCCCCAAAGATTCTATTGATAGAAAACTCTGATTAGGAGTTACACACTATTCCTCAGGGTAACCTCCTGAAGCTGAAATACAGATATGAATCAAGGACAGCATGTTTCTATCTTTATTCATATAGGTTACATTTTCTTCTTATACTTCAGTAGAAATGACAGGAATGCCAGAGTTTGAAAAAGGAAGTGCTCTGTGGATTTAATTTTATGACTCGATGTAAGCTCAGAAAATTACAATGACTGTTAGATTTGTTTGCATATCATATGAAGCAACCTGAGGCAGGCTTGCTCCCTGGGCATCCAATTTTTCATCATAGGGGAATCTTTAGCTAATGTAAATGAGATGGTGTGTGATAGTACATAATGCAGCCTAGAGAGAAGGTTTGTTGCTTTACCTAGGAAATAATGGCTTGTAAATGGATGGATTACCAGTGACCTAGTGTGAGGTCAGTGCCAGTGAATAGGACAGTACCACGCATTAACATTTACAAGCTGTGATATCTTTTTTAAGTTATTTTACCTCTTCTTGCTACTTCTGGATATTTCTGGTTAATAGCAAGAGAATTGTAGGGGGAAGAGAGTGCAGGAAATGATGAGGTGTCAGAATGCTCTTATAGTTAAGATATAGTAAACCATCTCTGCTTCCATTATTTCATGTTATGTACAGTGTAACAGCATGATATCTCCAAAAGCATTTTCTATCATCATTTTATTAATTTATTTGTAAAATACAATTTTTAATAAAATTTATTAAAAATAATTGCAGGTTACAACGGGTGCAGCTTGCACAAATGGGTGTCATTAGTCAGGCATGCCTGGGGCAAAATTTGGTCTAAATACAGCCCTGAGTATATCGCTAGGCAGTGGATTAACAGAATAATATAATAATAGAGGTGGATGTGGAAGGGAGCTCACTTCTGCGATTTAAATCTGTCACTGTAATCCATGTAATGGGAATGCTAATTGACACATCTATATTTTTTAGTCATATAGTGGAGGACACAGGTTATCTAGTCATTAACTTTAGTCATGGGTTAAATGCAGCTACTTTCAGGTGATTGGACACTGGCAAAAAAAAGCTACAAGGCCATCACCGATACAATCCTTCATACTCCAACAAACCTCAGTGTATTGCTATTTAAGTGTCTGACACTCTCATTATTTCAGGCTTCAATACATTTAGTAAGACTAACATTAATCCATATTACATTATTAAACTGATCATATATATGGATATGAAGAAGTGGGCAGTATGTATTTTTCAACCTCTGTACTATTACTTGGTAATATCAGGTCTGTACTAGTGATGCTAATGCAGATGTTTGTCCTTTTGCCACTAGGGGGCTTTTTTCCTTTTTTTTTTCCCTTTTTTTCCCTTTTTTATTTTTATTTTCTAATTTTAAATAACATGCGGTTTACCCCTGCAGGGGTGCCGTCATCTACTAAATGGGGACCCAAGAGGGGAGCGCGAGTGGACCGCACACATCTGCACGCTGTCTGACTGATATTACACAGAGCACTTTACGGGAGTTTTCAAGAATCTGAATATTAGTCATTTACTTGCTATATGAACATTGCGGACTTCATTGCCTGCAGAGTTACCTCTCCCATAAACTAGACTGTAGTCCTTCCTACCTGCTATAAGCAGATTCTTGTGTTTTTTAAAGCAGAATACACATGTTTTCACAGTATCATTTTCTTGTTCAAGGTTTTTATTAAAGTTTTGAGTTACAACAGGAATTAGTTGGTTCAATGTTATAAGTGAACAAAGTAGTACAGAGAGTAGCTGAACAATGATAATGACCATGACAATGATACATATGGCATAGAGCGAGCCCTTCCGTGCAGATTATGAGACATAACTGAGAGCGTAGTGGGGGCCGGCTGAGATGACCCCCATAGGCTCTGAATTCGCGTCCAGACGCCCACATTTGCATGCAGGTATCTGGAGGCCAATAGAGGGGGGGAGCAAGAAAACCTGTGAGTGGACAGCTCCACGGGTAATCGGGCGGTGTAGTAAATCAACTAGAATAACAACAAAATTACCATCCGTGAACCCCAGGGGGTTGGTTATGCGTGTGTGTTCTGAGGCAGGGTTGTGCTTTTCAAGGCCCAAGTCAAGCAGGGCATCTTTTAGTTCGTTAGCTGTGCGACATACATATTTTGTTTCCAGATGTGTGAAACGCACAGAGAAGGGGAATCCCCAGTGGTAGGCTATCTGGTGTTGCTGTAGCTTTTGGAGAAAAGGTTTCCGGGTGCGTCTTTTGGCAATAGTTATGGGCGACAGGTCTGCGTAGATTTGGTAGTTGTGGCCCTGGAATGAAAGTAGGTGTTTGTTCCTCGCGGCCTTGAGTAGCTGCTCTTTGGTGCGATAAAATGGAACTTCGCTATGATGTCCCTGGGAGGGCCTTTGTCTTTGCGTGGGGCTAGAGCTCTATGGACTCTGTCCATCTCTAGCCTTTTGACTGGGATGCCTGGGAGCAATTCCTGGAACAGGGCTAGCATGGTTGCCTGCAGGTCCAGGACTGATTCAGGTATTCCCCTAATCCGCAGGTTGGAATGGCGGGCCCTGTTCTCATAGTCCTCTAAGCGGGCTTGTAGGGTGAGGTTTTCCTCCTTGATATTTTCAATTTCTGTGAGGGTCTGCTGGACATTGCAGTCCAGGTCATCTACTCTAACCTCCAGTTTGGCTGTCCTGCTCCCCAGCTCTCTGATTTCTTTGGTCAGTTGCTCTGTGATGAGGTCTGAGGTTTGCTTTAAGGCCCTATTGAGCATGGCCTCAAATTTTGCGAAAATATCAGTCTGGGGGCTTGGGGATGTGGACCAGTCTTCCTGATCTGACTCACCCTGTGTATGCTGAGCGCCTTGTCGCTGCTGTTGTTGTGGCTGCGCGGTGAGCGCGGCGACCTGGCCTGCTGTGAAGGCGCCGTCGCCATCTTGATGATAGGCCTCATCAGGGCGTCCCTGATGCTCTTGGTCCGGAGCTTCGGTTTTGCCCCGATCGGGACCATGGAAACTGTTCCCGGAGGTCCGTGCTAGCTTTGTGCGGGCTGGGAGTTGGTATTCTGGGGTCTGGATGTGCTTAGCCCGGCGGCGGTGTCCACTCAGGAGCAGAGCTCTATGCAGGCATGTCTGCTCGCAACGACTCCGCGCATGCACCCCTTCACAGTATCATTTTAACACTTGAATATTTTATGTATCTTTAAATTTGTAGCACATGTCACATTCCTTTGCATGGTTTGCACATATTGACTATTGTTATTATTATTGACTCAATTAACTGTTTTAGTGATTTATTTGCTATGGCCATATTATCTAGCACTTGAGACACTTTATTGAATATATTGCACTTACTTTTACACTTTTGATCAATATGAATTTATTAATTTTGCACATTGCACAATTTGCCATAGGGAGCGCTGTACTCCCTTTACGTTTATCCTTTATCTTGCCAGATGGGTCAACTCTGATTGTGTAATTTGCGATCAGTCTACCTTTCCCTCTCTTTCAGAGTCTATATGCAGGGATGTACACTACTGCTTCAGAGTTGTTGGTATGTGGGGGAGGTTCAGTCTTAGGGAGTATCTCCTAGCATTGAGTTATTTGCACTGGCTTTTCTAAGCCAAACTGAACCCTAAGTGGCCTTTTCCTAATACTGATCCCAGGAGTTTCAGACATTGGGTCTCAGTCACATTTAGTTTGGCAAACCTTCAAGGTGAGTGCATCATCTTCTTCCTGGAATTGTGGTATTGCGGGCATCAGCCCCGTACTCCTTCTGTTGGGTACAAAGTCCTGCATGGCAACCAACAGGCTGGTCATTGCTCTCTTAATATCAGGACCTTCTTACCTCTGTAGCGCTCATGGAATCCCTGTTGCCTGTCCTCTATTTTTTCTGGTGCCCCTATACTTCCTGCATTTTTTTTCTGAAAACTCATTGCCTTTTTTCCTAAGTTATACTGTGGGAGAGATTCCCCCATCAACACTGACTGTGTCGATGGAGGAATGGAGCAATTTTCTTTCCTTTCACCTGGAGGGAAAGGAAAGAAATTTGAATAATCTATAGGTTGCTTTATGTGCAACTTACCTGCAATATGTACTTACCTCCTCCCTGTGAAGTGGTAACAGGGTTAAATCCATTAGACCTCTTACCTATTGAGCAGTGATGTCATTTCACATTGGCCAAATCAAAACTGGCACCTGGTATAAGGCAGAGAAAAGATGCTAATGCTGGCGAGGGCATCACGCAATTGAAGAATAGATGACAAGAGAACCAAAAGGGTGCCAGGTCAGCAAAGGGTAAAGGCAACAAGTTTATTTCAATGAACACTTACATGTAAGATCACAGGGTTCTGTGTGCAGGGCTGATGGGCCATGCAGTGAGACGACACAGAATGGTATGGACTGTAGCGTGATGAGCCGCTGAGCCCAACAACTGGAATCCAATGGGAACTCTCACACACGCCACTGTCAGAAAACCACAAGCAAGCAAGCGGGCGGGGGGGGGCAGGCCGTAACGAGTTTCCAAGGCCCCCGTCTGCCATCGTTCCCAGCAGGTCCCGATTTTTGGGCTCAGTGGCTCATCACTTTACAGTCCATTCCATCCTGTGCTGTCTGCACATCAGCCATGATGCACACAGAACCCTATGATTTTACATGCATGTATTCATTGGAATAAACTTGTTGCTTTTACCCTTTGCTGACCTGGTGCCCTTTTGATTCTCTATGCATGTTCATGAGGGATCTCCCCTTTGAGGAGCTGCCGGTGACTGCATTTCTCCTGACCATCCCCCAGCTGTACATCCTGTCTTGCCACTTCATATACAACATCTGACTTCTCATGGACTTTATGAACTCTGGTATCTATTTGCCCCCTAAATCTAAAGAAAAAAAAATACATTATTCTTCAGCCCACCTGGTTTCTAACAAAGCAGTCAAAGTTTACATTTAGGAAAAAACACTTCCCCAGGTTTACAGTACAGCTGCTAAACTGCAAATGATTGTCTGTTGAGATTCCCTTCCCCATGTTTACATTATAGCTGCTAAACTGCAAGTGACTGTCTACACCATGCAATCATGTGAAATTCCCTTGGTTTAGTTCTGATTGATTATTTCCTTAATACAATATAATATTTTACAGTGTAACTGCAATGCGTATTATAGAGTGAATGACAAGATCAAAGTGTATGTAAACTTTAACAATACATTTCTCGTTTGCTTCCTTTTGGTCTGTTAAAAATGCCAATGAAAGTATTTAATTTTATCTGTCTGTCTGTTTATACAGCCATAAATCTTGTGAGCAGATAACTTCCTGTACTGTCTGTCTCTGGACTGTTATTAGTTAGCATCGTTCCCAGCAATGTGTGTGGACTACAGAACACATCCTCTTGTTGTGAAGAAGAGAGGAAGGTGTTACAGTATATAGTTCTAACACAGTGTTATGTAGTCCAAACATGCCCCCTTGTCTAGGATGACAACGCTGCTCAGTAGGTTGTCACTTTAGGACAGGACGTGAGTTAACCGCACGATTACCAGCATAAAATAAAGGACAAAAGTGTGAAAAAGGAAATGTATGTAGCCAACACATCTAAGAACCAGTATGCTCCAATATTCTTCGGTTCATGAGTTTAGATATGGTTTAGCAAGCATTAACTGAGTGAGATCTGAGGCATGGGAATCTCATGAGGGTGGGCTTTAACCTGCTAAAAAATTGGCTGCAGGAGTTGCTGATGTTTGGCCTTTGTTCCACTCTCAATGGCAAAGTGGTAGAGGAACCTATGGAATGGAACCTATGGAATATAAAATATCCTGATTTTATTACAGAACGATCCTTTGGTCTTCCCTTGCTCTGTTTTTTTTTTTCCTAGTCAGACCTGTACTTAGTTTGTGTGTTCGCTGGTTTGCTCTGTGGTTGGATTTCTAAAGATTATTTGATAAAGTGTATCTCAATGGCAAAGTGGTAGAGGAACCTATGGAATATAAAATATCCTGATTTTATTACAGAACGATCTTTTGGTCTTCCCTTGCTCTGTTTTTTTTTTCTAGCCAGACCTGTACTTGGTTTGTGTGTTCTCTGGTTTACTCTGTGGTTGGATTTCTAAAGATTATTTGATAAAGTGTATAGTTGTACAGCATACTGGCCTTAGAAATGCTGAAATAAAGTCAATCCAAGTGTCTGGACAAAAAAAAAAAAGAAAAAAACATATATTATATAGATCTTCCGCAGTAATATACCTGTTTATCCTGATCCAATGAACCATAACGTCCCAGGCTTATAACTCCAGGGCTGGTTCGGACCAGAATGCGATGCTTTCCTTGTGCATTTCCTGCACCACGTTCAAATGTATTACCCTTGCGATATGCATGCGGGTGCCAATGTAATGTTAATGCTTGCAGTGATACCACATATGTGTATGTTAGTTGTCGAGTTGTCGTTTAAACCCGTAGTACAGCCCAGAAAAAATGGTGCGCATTTTGCATTTTTATTTATCCTGCTTAAAACACACTGACACTAACTGATACTGATACTAATTTAATTTTTTTTTTTAATTCTACCCAAAATATGCTGACCATGACCTTTGACCCCCGACCTTGACCCTAACACCAACCCTGGCAAACCTTGATCTTGTTATTTTTTTCTTTATTTTTTTCTTTAGTTTTTTTACACACTTTTTTTTATTTACAGCTTCACCTCCTGCAAGGAAGAGGAAAGAAACACAAGGGGTGGGCTCACAGTGGCTGATCACTGTGATAGCCAATCAGAGGTTATTACAGTGATAAGGAGACCTAGAACCAGGAGTCCAGGGTCTGGATCGTATGTATAAGACCCGGGACTCTTGGTGAGAACCCAGTCTCTGTGCTGGGAGTACGCTGTGTGACGCTCTTCCAGCAGAAAGAGAGATATGCATATATACAGCCCCACGGAAAAAGACCCACTTCCATGAGGCCGCATATATGGGTATGGTGGGTGGGAAGGGGTTAATTGAACAAGCTGAAGTTAGAAGCTGATTGCCTACCATGCACAGTTACACCAGATTCTCAGTGCTCCAGTTTTAGTAAATCTCTCCCTTGCATGCACACAGGGGCGACCCGACTTCAGCGTGACTTTGCTAGGCGATTTCAGCACGACTTTCAGCGCGACTTCAGGCAACTTACAACGTGACTTCATGCCAGGCGACTTTGCCTGTGGCCAATCAGAGAACGGAGGGAGTGGGTTGCCCTGGATAAATTATTTTCTTTTCACTGTAAAGTCACTTCCATTTAGATGGGGGATCCGATTTGGAGGCGACTTCTATTTAATTCTATGGGCACAAGTCGGATAGAAGGCGCCTTGAAGTCGTGCAGGAACCTTTTCTGAAGTCGGCTCCCATTCATATCAATGGGATTTCAAATGTCGAGTGTCCTGGGGCGACTTGAGGCAGCTCAAGTTGGAGCTCAAGTTGACCCTGTGTGAATGGGCACTTAGTGTATTCTTTGTAATTTTTCCATTTACAAATCATATGTAAAAATGTAGTTATTGTTGTAGGTCTCTGAATAATTGTCACAAAGACAGTTTCTATCTTTTTGGCCACTGGACAATTCTTGGTTAAATTTCATTCATTACTATATTTTTTTTTTAGCAAACATAAATCACTGTTTATAAAGAAGTGTGGATTTTTAGTTTTTCTAAAAGAACAAAGTACATTATTTCTAGTGTCTAAACTACAAATGTTTCTAATATTGGGACAGTATTACAGTACTTAGACAAGAGTTTTTTCCCAAATGTGCTATGGCACAAAGCTCCAGTATATACCACAAGACTAAAATTATGCTCTATATGGTTTAGTATTTATTAAGATAGTTTATTTACAGTATTTATTTTCAGTATGGAGATTATTATGCATGTCATTGCTATTGACATTATAATTATACCCAGCCCCTTAGGAAAATCTTATTATATCATTGTGCACATTCATTCAGATACCCTGATGGCTACTATTACTAATGTTGATTTGACATAAAGACCTTGTTATGTTTTTTTAAGAGAAGTGGGTACTGCGCTTAGGGTTATCTGGGGTAAACACCACATTTTATTTATTGCATTTATATATTACCTGGAGGGACACTACAAGTGGTCCCTACCGGTAATCTCTTGCATTTGAGTTTAGTACAAAATAATTTTATTACACTATTAATAGCTCATCATTGCAAATTGCACACTTGGATTGGATCACTTATAACTATCAACACCCATCTTTTACCCCACACCTATTCTGATCACATTCATTTTATGCACAGGGACTTACCATTTTTTAAAATAAAGTAAGCAGCGCCAAATTCCAGTTATCATTCTACTATCTTGTTATGTTTTTACTGTCCTGTGCAGGGACCTCACTGCTGCTTTTTATGCAATAATAACTCTATTTTATTTTATTCCTTGAGTGGTGTATTTTATACATGGGGGGGCATAAACTAAAAGAACCTAACATGCCTCACATGACTGTGGGTAAGTTATACAATGACCATCAGCTTTAAAGGATAACAATATT
The DNA here is from genome assembly GCA_018402905.1 of Glandirana rugosa. Taxonomy (NCBI): domain Eukaryota; kingdom Metazoa; phylum Chordata; class Amphibia; order Anura; family Ranidae; genus Glandirana; species Glandirana rugosa. The sequence goes on from BLSH010197619.1 coordinate 224,766, forward strand.
CTTAAAACATGTTAGCTCTCTTTTTTTGTACCTAGATAAATGAAAACATTGTATAAATAAAACTTTTTGAGATGGGAACAAGGGACACCTATTGGCAAAAGCATGTAGGCATAGGACACACCACCTGTTATGGCCCCTTAATGGAAAATTATAAAAAAAAAATATGTATTACACCCACAGGTGCTTTTACCACTACTATTCCTTTATATTGGCTTTTGAAATTTACTAATGGAGAAATTTGAATTTGGATGAAAGCTTGAGCACTGGGAAACACTTTTTGAAAGTTAAATAGTGCATTTTATATACAACTATATGGATCAGACAAAAATGAGGGACAAATGTGGGGGAAAGAGGGGGAAAGGGGACAACAGGACTTTGTTGAAAATCAGGGACAGTCACTCGAAATAAGGGACAATTGGGAGCTGTTTTTTTGTTCTAATATTGTTTTTATTGGTTCAAATAATAGCATACAGTTCAAACATGTGAGAATTCAGTGTACAAAGAACAGGGTAAATCCAGGCATGTGGTTACAGTTCAGAGTACAAAAATATGTAAACAAACGGGGTTATTATGATGGACTTAGGCCTTGGGTCAGGAGACCAGTGACCCTACTTCATTTCGGTGTTATGTGAGGGTTCCAATGTGCAGGGTTGGGGGGGGGGTCATATATATATATATATATATATATATATATATATATATATATATATATATATTGGTGAATATACTATATATATATATATATATATATATATATATAGGTGAATATACTATATATATATATATATATATATATATATATAATATAAGTGGTCATAACTCATAAATAAATAAGTGCAATCTCAA
>BLSH010197619.1:232182-243549 GCA_018402905.1 Glandirana rugosa
ATATTGCTATCTGGCTTTGTTCTCTGCTGTTTAACCAGATACTGTATAATTGCTAATGTCATTTTTGACACTCAAAATGTCCATGCTTACAGGATATATGATGAAAGTATATAGAAGTTTGGGGGAAAGGTGGGGCTCAGCAAAATTCAGGTGATTATTTATATCGGAACATTGACTGAAGTTCATGTTTAGCTTTACTATTGTAGCCTTTTTGTTTGATTACTTTTGTGCTTGATAATTATGGCTTGCCTATTGACAGTTGTGTTTCTCTTTTGCCATTTTATTTCTAAACACATTTTTTTAATTGAAATGAGCCAATCTGTAACTGAACTGAACCAGTTTGCCAATATGTGGTCTAAAAGTGAACTTTCTATTCAAAATGAATACTAACAACTTTAAAAAGTTTGTTAATCCCCCCCCCCCCAAAAAAAAAAAAATAAAACAAAAATGGCCCTGTTCCTTTAAAGCATGCTATACAGCACTGTGCTTGTGTTGTGTCATTTGGCCCCCTGTATCACCTGTAATACCTGTCCGATCCTGCCTGGTTTCTGCCCTCCCCCTGTATGGAGTCAGTACATGCCTCCATCACCCGCAGCTGTGCTCTGTATCTCCTGTGTTCTCTCCCCCTCCCCTCTCTGAGTGTCTGCTCGTGTCAGTCCCACTCCTGCTGCTCCCATACTTAACATGAAAAGCCCCCAAAAAAGAAGCTCCCCTGTGTCCGTGTTATGACATAAATATGCTTATCTGCATAGATAACACACCGGCTTCCTGCTGTCATGCGACTCCTCACTCTTTCTCTCCTCTCTCCTCAGCTGATGTCAGCTACAGTGCCCCCCCCCCTGGACTCTCAGCTAGGCACAAGGAGAGGAGGCAATTGATCACAGCAAGAAGGTGTGCTATCAGTACAGATAAGCATATATATGACACAGGGGAACTTATTGTTGTAATACAGAGGGGATGGAAGCATTTTACACAGGTGACAGCCACTTTAATGCTGGGTTCACCTATGAACCGCACGTGTCTAACAGCAGGGGTACGGTGCGTCCTGGTTCCCCATTTCAGGTCCGATTTCAGCCCAAATTGTGGGCTGAATTTGGACCTGAAACAGACCAAAAGTCGTACAGCGTTTTTGTGCAAAATGTACCTAGATATGTGAACTGGCTCCATAGACAGCCGGTCAAAATCTCCTGCTATTGTGAATTAGATGCGGTGAACCGGCATCCAATTTGCAATGGTGTAAACCCAGCCTAATCACAGTGGGAATGTTTAGCTTAAAAATGGAAGAAAATGAAAAATGTCTGTCACCATGAATCTAGTGACTCGTCATGTGGCCAATGCGTTGGTCATTTGGTCTCTGCTTAAAGCAGACCTTCAATGAAAAGTAACAGTCTGCCCTCATAATATCCCAACATCCCACAAAATCAGATCACTTACAAAAGCATTTCAAAATAAAGCTATTAAAAAAAGAAAAGAACAAAAATACCTCGTCCAGCTTCCAATGCTTCCAGTGGGGGAAGGGTGATGTCACTGTGTATAAGAAGCTTGAAATCCCATGAGAATGAGCCTCTACAATGGACTGGGGTGCGTTCTCGCATGGATTATTCCTTAATAGGAGTGTATAATGGTTTTGTGCATATTTCCTTTATTTGTTATGCTCAAGACTTACAGAGCTCTAGTCTGCTTGTCACATATTCAGTCATTTCAGATTTCAGCTGTGCTTAAAGAAGCAAATTGCTCACAGAACTAGAATAAATCTTCAGAACAGGGATTCATCCCTTATCAGAATGCCCAGTAAGGGTGGCCATACACACATAGATTTCTTTTGTTTAGCCTGCAGGCTGAGCAAACAGCACAGATGGGTGAATCTCCTCTACCGGATATTGTATTTAGACAGCTGGCATGACTGTCAGAATACACAAAACAGCAACTGCTTCTGATTGGAAGCAGTCACTGTTAATAGACCAGCAATTTTCCATCCACCCTACTTCTTTGGCAAAAGTTGATTGAATAATTAGACTTTGCTGAGCTTAGTGGTGTCAACAGTGGCCCTCAAAGCTTGCCTATGATCGATTTAGCAGTTTTTTTTATTTGAGATTTTTTTTATTTTAGAATATTCACCCCTTCTATGTGTCATGTTTATTATCATTAGTGGGAGTGACAGTGCTGGGTTGTCACCAGAGCAGAAATAGAAAGGAAATCTAGAAGAAACACTAGTTCTGGTGGCCCTCGTGACAGCCAGGGATTACCTCACTTTGGGGGGACGTTCTCTGTCTTCTGTTTAGGTTATGGGACGGGATGGAAAGAGTAAAGCCTAGTACACACTACTAGTTTTGTTTTCATTCAACCCCGTGGGCTGAACAAAAAAAACCTGACAGCTCAGGCCGGAACCGCTGTACTAACAATCCAATGTTAGTATAATAATCACCCCTGCTGTTCTATTGTGTTCTGACAGGGGGACACCCACCCCCAGAACACTCTGGTCAGCGCTCTCAGCCATTGCCTGAGAGCACTGACCGGGAGGCAGTCGGCAGATCTTTTTCGGTCATGCTCCTTAGACAGAAGCTGGCCAAACTGTCGGACTGGCTGCAGCACATGGGCCGAATGTTGGCCAGTTTCTATTGAACCGGCTGATGCCGCCCGACATTCGGCCCATGTGTACAGAGCTTAAGGCTGTCTATAAATGAAAGAAAATTACTCAATTCCCCCCTCCACACACTTGATGTTGCCAACGTCGTTGATTGAGGAAAATTTTCCAACAGGAAAAGTCGATCGATAGACCGATAGATCAATTTTTGTTATGATAATATGATCATGTATGATAAAATCAAGGCTTGGCAACACATTGCAGAGTGCTATACAAAATTCTGAAGACCATGGTTGGCTTCTACTTAAAAACAGGAAAAGAAATCAATACTTTTAGGCATTTTTATTTTTTCACTGAATGTATTGAACATCAAAGACAAGGGGGAGGTCTCCCACGGGGGTCTCTCAATCCCCTACTACCAATAGGGTGGAGGACCTCGGCAGGATACACAGGCAGCATAGCTCCCCGCAGGTTTTCAGAGGGGGTCTACTAGAGGGATACAGGGTAGAAGGGGGACAAGGGGAGGGAACAAGGGTCTGGGCACTGAGCACATGGGGAGGAGAGGTCAAACAATGTCATGTCCTAATTTTTTATATACTAAATACATTTATACAGATGACTTGAACAGGAGGAGCAGTTTACTTTTTTGTTTTGTTTTTGGTGTATATATGCTTCGTAACTGCACCCCCCTTTATTATAGGGCAAGCGCTGTGTATAAAATTGGTTAGACTCCCAGGTGCTTGTTTTTGGTTTGTATTGAACATCAGCCTACATTTTTTATGGTGTGTCTATAATTTTCTGGAGATTAGATAAACCTAGTGGAACTATATAAGTTTTACAAAGCTACAGTGGAGATAAAGAACCAGCCTGAATAAGGCATTTTACTTCGCAGTCTTATATAAAAATGACTCAATCATCTTTTCATGTACACATTAGATGTACATCTAAAAAGTGTGTCAGCTAACACTCCTCCGCTGTCTTACTTTATTTGTTAAAGTAGCCAAATAATTTCTATGTGGTTGATGATGAACACAGTCTGATCAGATGATTTTTAAAGCATCTGGAAGGGTCCAAGTGAGGTCATTGCATATTACATATGCAAACTCCTTCTGTCATGTACATATGGTACTATTATCTGTTAATTTGTATTTCTGATTGGCATAAAATGTTATAATGCTAAAAAAGTGTTCTGTGTATTACTACAGCGAGCTACACATTTATGTTTTCTGAACGATGATTAAATTAAACAGAACCTGTCAAGATGATCTTATCACAGCACTGGATGATGCAAATCTGTGATAGCCTGACTCCCTAAGCACCCTAAAACTGTAATGCTGCCCTGGAACTAGCAGAGCCTCTGCGGTGTGAGGCATTTGTAGCCTCAAGCACTGGCCTTTGCTATAACAAGTAACAGACAAAGTTCCATTTTCATTTGGCAAAATACCTAAAATGCTACAGATAATAGCAGAAGTGGTAAAGTATAAGTCATTCTGACAAAGCAATCTCCAGGACTGCTTACCTGGAAAAGTAACAGAGAAAAGTCCATATGAGCTATGGAATGGATAGAAGCTTAATCTGAAATACATTGAAATATTTGGATACAAAGCACACATATATAGTATGTTTTTAAAGAAAAGCACACACATGGGAACCTTATGCAAAGGTATATTTCTTGGCTACAGCGAGCCTAAAAAGGGTTACAGAATACTGCATCCAGAGACTAATATGGCAACAATCAGCAAAAGTGTAATTATTAATGAAACACCTATGTGTCAAAAACCTCATGAAGAGACACAGTTAGCACCATCTGAACGACAGTCTAAGCAAAAAACCCCACTAGTACTGCAGCAAAAGTAACAGAATATCACTGAAATTGAAATTGGCGTCAGTGTTTTATCCACTGAGAATGAAGAAACTTAACCGCCTGCAACCTCAATCAGAAAATCTCTGAGATTCAATAAGGGCATCTCATCTAGATGCTTGTCATATATGGTTTGAACAGCAAGCAACACAGCCTGAAAGAAATGCAAAAAGCTACCTGTTCAAGAGAAGCAAATGTGGATAAATGCTGTAGACGCTATGACAGGGTGGATTTGATTTAAATCACTAGTAAAAATGCTTGATTTAAATCAACTCGATTTAAAGCGGAGTTCTGTCCACATATTTTTTTTTCTTTTCAGGCATCCACTTAGTTATTATGCAATACATAAATAAAGCTATTGTTAGCTTTAAATCTGGGTAGTATTAATATTCATTTTTTACTTACACTGCTTGTTTTTTCCTTCCTGGGAGTTCCCATCTTAGTTGTGGGCATGTGAAGCCCACTCGCACCCTGCTCCTGTTTCTTCCTAGATAAGGTGCATGCTGGGTAACCAGCATGCACCTCTCGATGAATCGCATCATTTCCTGTATATCAATAACATGATTTTACAACTCAGGGATGCCCACTGACTCCTGGGAAATGATGGCTCACATCTCCCAGGAGGCCAGGCGAGGCAGGAAGTAATGCAGAGTGCCGCGGACCAGGAAGTGGAAGTTTACAAGGACCACATAGCATTAGGGCACTTAGGGTGAGCATAACATTTTTTTTCCTCCAAAGGTGAGAAAGATTATTTAGAGGACTTGAAAGATGGAAAGAAAAATAAAACCCATACTTTTCTTTTAATGCTTTAATAATTGATTGTTCTCTCTTGTTGAACTACATGCTTATGATGTAAAATCTGTGCTCCTTTTTTTTTTCTTTTCTTTCAAATTAAACAAATGGATTATGCATATGTTAAGCACTAGACTGGTAACAATCATATCAACAACAGCTTTCCAAGAACTAGGCAGTCTTAGCTATCAATAGATGAATATTGAGCTTTTTAGTTTAGACATTCCTGTCAGAAGTTATACAAAGTCCTGACGATGTATTTACCTCTGCTGCAGTCAAAGTAATTAAACTGGTAGTAAAGTCTAATTATAACTATTCTCAAAAATATTTTTTTGCCCCTCTTCTTCCTACCTATCCTGCATACTTTGGATAAAAAAGATTTGCGAGCTTACTTTTTTTTTTAATCCTGTCCAGATCCAACAGCTCCAGGTCCCTTGTGTAAGCGTTTGACAATGGCTGTAAGTTCTCGGCACCATGGCATCACCCATAGGTTCCCATAGCCCAGCTGTTGTCAGTGCACCCTCTTCTTCCCTGCAGCAGGCGAGCCAGAGCTGCTGCATCACATGACCACATTTGATTATTTGATTAAAAGTAAATGCAGATCATTTTTCAGGGTATGCAGAATAGGTAGGAGAATGGGGGGATGTTTTTAAGAGTAGCTATTGTTAGCATTATCTTCCACTTGAAAGTTGGCCAAGAACGTTATTGGATAGTGAACAGAAGCTCACTTATGAGGTCATGTCCGTGCTCTCTTTTCCAATCAGAAAGCTCAATTACATTACACACAGCACTTTGCAAAATGGTAAAACCTGATTGGCCTACAGGGCAGTCTAAGCCTGTGGCTCACAGCATTGTCCCTGTTTACCGAATCAGCTGCGAATCAGGTCAGAATTTCTGCCTGAATTCGTACCTGATTTGGAGTCAAAGACGCACAGGACCCTTTCCAAATGCGGACAGCGTCCGCCCCAGAGCTGTGTGAACCGTCTCCATTGAGAACCGGTCACAATCTTCTGTCATGCAAATTGGATGTGGGGAAAGACATATCCAAGTGTGAACCCAACCTGAATGCAGAAGATTAGAGGAGGCTAGTACAAAGACATACTGAACTACTATTTCAGACATTTTTAAGTATTTCACAGTGAATGCATAACATTAATAATTGGTAGTTTTAAATCTTCCTTTTCTCTTGTTCGTGACTTAGCTATCGCAACAAATAATATTATCTACTCGTTTTCAGAAGAGAACAGTGCACTGTTGCATACAGTTGAGCATTTTGGCTAATACTAATTCTCAATTGAAGCAACAGAGAAATTAATCTTTTCGAGGTGACACTTTTGTTCTGTAGTTTGGAAGAATAAGATTAGATTATTTTTATTTCACAATGCCTTTTTAATGTCTTCTTATCACATTATATTTTTAAGGTGTTTAATTAACTAAGCATACGACATTTTCAAATGAATATGTGTCTGTACAGCATGCTCTGCATGTGGGTGGTCAAAGCAACAAAAACGTGCTTGCTTTGCCTGTGTATTCCGGGACTATGTCAAACTTCTGCTTGCAGAACCGAGAAATGGCTTCCATTTCCTTGTATTGTAAACACATCTTAGATAAATAATCACTTGAGCAATGGCTGCAATGGCTGCAGTGTCTTTTTTGTTAACAAACTTTGCTGACATGTTAAACATTTACTTGCAGAAGTAGAAGAAGATTTCATTCACTCTGGATTTCAGAAATGTCTGAATTTTTGCAGGAGCCGTTAATGAAGGCTTTTCTGTGTTTGCTGTGGCTCTTCCACTTGAGCAGTTCCTTGGTAATTAGATATCAGAAGGTCCTTGCAGATATTTCAACTCCACGATTTAGGTTCTCATTGTTGAGTACTGAAGCCAGAGACAGAGACCATGATTTGTTTGCATAAGAGTTATAAAAAGAAGCAGTGGGTTTATGTGGAATATCTGCATGTTAGAGTATGGTACTTTAACTAAAAGGAGATTAGTGAAAAGCATGAGATTTAAAGCTGAACTTCAAGGGAGCTATTTTACCTGCCAAAGTATTTGCATCCTGTCCATGCAGTTCTGAGATGTACACAGCATAACCAGGCAGATGACACCTCTTTCTCTGTTACAGTTATAGACTAAAGAAGGGGTACACTGGTGTATTTTCTCCATCACCAGCCTGCTGACTGGACAGTGAAAGAGCAGCATGTGTGTCATCAAGTCACCTTTCTGTTCACTCTGCTGTCCTTGTCAGAACATTTGCATGCAACACACCTGATTGGCTCCTAATCCTGCCTTCTCCTAATCTTAGTGCTGATATAAGAAATTGCAAAATAGCAAATCAAATGCACGTTTTTACACTAATTGTGTTTAAAAAAATAAAGTGACAGTAAATTCTGGTTTAGAAAAAAATTCTACGTAGGTATTTTTAACGCAAATGGTCCCATCCTCCTCCAAGTCTCCAAATTGCTTTTTTCTCTGCTGATATCATCCAACCTTCTGTTAGAGGGTGGCTTCATTTGTTCTCCTTTGTCCCACTGTTGGAGATCAGTCAAACTGCCCTGGGTTTGTTTCAAGCTGTTTCTTGCAAAATTCGGATACTGAACCCAAACCCAATTGAAACCAAATGGATCCAAGTCTGTCAAATCAAAAATGTCTGGACTAATAAGCAAGGGGTTCTAAACCAAAAATAGCATGGGGGGCTGTTTAATGCCACGGGGAATATGTACCAATGCAAATAATATTTTTAACAAACTCCATTCATCCAGGAGCAGTGATTTTTAACCTCTTCAGATCTGCGCTATTGCCGAAGTATGGCTCCAGCGCGGATCTGAATTTCATGGATCCACGATCGCCTGTCAGAGATATTTAAATTTCTGATCGCTGTATACATGTCATTGGTCCCAAAAAAGTGTCAAAAATATCCGACATGTTCGCTGCAATATCGCAGTCCCAATAAAAATCGCAGATCGCCGCCATTACTAGTAAAAAAAAAAATAATAATTAAAAAGCCATAAATCAATTCCCATAGTTTGTAGACGCGATAACTTTTGTGCAAACCAATCAATATACGCCAATTGCGATTTTTTTTTACCAAAAATATGTAGAAGAATAGATATCGCCAAACCTGATGTATAATTTTTCTTTTTTATATATTTTTTTGGATATATATTATAGCAAAAAGTAAGAAATATTGTTTTTTTTTCAAAATTGTCGCTTTTTGTTTGTTTATAGCAGCGATCAGAAATGACGCAGAGGTGATCAAATACCACCAAAAGAAAGCTCTATTTGTGGGGAAAAAATGATAAAAATTCTGTTTGGGTACAACGTCGCACGACCACGCAATTGTCATTCAAAATGCGACAGCGCTGAAAGCCGAAAATTGGTCTGGGTAGGAGGAGGGTTTAAGTGTCCAGTAAGCAAGTGGTTAAAGGCTTAAAGTGAAACATTAAAAATTGCTAAATTTAGATACTTGCGGACCACCTACCCACCATGTACTGTGGACGGGCGGCCTGTACAGGCAAAGGGACATACTGGTACATCACTGCCTGTTTCCGGGTTTAGGAAGTGCACATGCATGATTGTACATATGTGATTGTACACAGCGAGAGTCTGTCAACAGGTCCTGACCAATCACAGCTCAGAGCCCTGTGTTGACAATCAGTCTCTAATTTCTGAACAATCTCACTTTTTCTTAGCCCCACAAAGCAGGGATAAGAAACAAAGAGATTATTAGCAAAACACAGTACATATTGCATACATTACACATTGTTAGGCATAACCCTTTGATCACCCTAGATATTGACCCCTTCCCAGCCAGTATCATTAGTACAGTGACCGTGTATAGTATTATCACTGTATTAGTTTCACTGGTGATGTCAGTTAGTCAGTTCCCACCCAGTGTCAGTTAGTGTTAGACTGCCTGCTGCACCATAAGTTGCTGATCACCAACATTATTAGTATAAAAAATAAATAAATAAATAAAAATTCCAATATATATACCATAGTTTGTAGATGCTATAACTTTCATGAAAACCAATCCCTATACACATTATTGGGATTTTTTTTTTTACCAAAGAATTATTTATGGATATGTTTTATAGTTGAAAGTAAAACATGTTTTTTATTCAAAATATTGTGTATTTTTTTGTTTATATAATAAAAATTAAAAAACACAGCGGTGATCAAATACCACCAAAATAAAGCTTTATTTGCTTGAAAAAAATGATATAAACTTTGTTTGGGTACAGTGTTGCATAACTGTGCACTTACCAGGTAGTCTCCGTGGCGGTATTCCCGAGTGTGGCTCGGGGTTAATTTTTCACTACCAAAAGCAGTTACCCCGAGCCACACTCGGGATCGCATCGTAAGATCCAGGCAATGTTACTTACCTTGTCCCCTGGATGCTGCAATGTCCCCCACTGTGTCCTCTGGCGAAATCTTTCGCCCAATGCCTCTGGGTTCCAGGCTCTGTTCCCTGCAAGCGTTGCGTTGCATGGGGGCGGAGCCTGGCGGCAAATTCAAAAAGTGAAAAACACATAACACATACAGTACACTGTAATCTGTAAGATTACATTACTGTATCAAATCATTTCAAATCCATTTTGTCCCTAGTGCTTTGTCCAGTGCCCTGCATTCACTTTTATATTATATATGTCATTCTTTCTGCCTGGAAACTTGAGAATGTCCATGGCAACCAAAAAGTGTCCTTTACGTCAAAAGCATTTTTTGATCAGCTAGAAAACAGCGATAGTAAAATCACTTGCAGAATTGAGCGATACTGATTTGTGATGAAATTTATCAGCAGACACTGAAAGTGACAACAGCGACAATTCTGCAAATGAGCAAATTTCAGTGTTTTTGACTTGATTACATTATTGAATACATTTTATTATTATATTATTACGTTTGATTATTATATATATTTATTTATTTTATTATATATTTTTTTTCATATATTATAATTTATGATTTCTTATTTCAAACTTTATCATACCCAGGATGTCTACTAGACTCTTGTTTGGCCATATTTAAGTGGGTTATTCCTAAGAGTTACAGGCCTACAATATAAAACAACAAATTTCTATGCGAAACAATGTACCGCTATGAGACACAAAAATCTGACATAGTCATACCACCAGGGAGGTTAAAGTAGGGCAGTGCTAAATAGCAAAAAATGGCCAGGTCATGAAGGGAGTAAAATCTTCCGGAGCTGAGTTGGTTAAATAGCATGCCTTGGGGGTACAAATAAGCCTGCCTGTGAAGAGGCGCATCTCTGTGATGTACAGAAAGTGCTGCAGCAGCAATAACATTTACAACATATATATATATATATATATATATATACTGTATATTACTGTATTGATTAGAAGAAGTCATAACATCCAGAGCTGGTGTGAGTCAGTTTATTATTATGTCATCTCATTTTATCTTGCTATATCTCTGTATTTAAGAAGTCAGGTCATTCCAGTGGCAGTCTGTAATTCAGAGTACAGTGCTCATATAAAAATAACTATCTAAAGTTGCCATTTGACCCCATCTTTCGATAACTGTTACTTTACCAGTATTAGATTATATTTGAGCTATGAGGGACTGCAGATTTCAGGTTATTCTTTCTGGAGAACGGCATCAAGTGACAATACTATCGGTTGCATTGTGTTTTTGACTTATAGCCTACATTGTCACCAGGATTTGATTAGTACCAGGGTGATGTACTGAGGACATAGCACAACACAAAGATTTATAGCGATGTGCATGTCAGAGTAATATTTTGGGCAATTAAACTTTATAGTCTATGGTTACGTTAGTGAAAAGTACTGATATCTATAAATAATAGATGACTGTTGTCCCGGCAAGAGGTCTTTCTTATTGGACTTTAGACGTCAGGGAGTATCGAGTTTATATTAGATTATGACCATTTCATTGTCAATAGCTTTCTACCCCAGTTTACCGTTGAAATCTATCAATAAAAATATACTCGTGACATGAGACTTAATGTCTGACGGTGACCTTACTGGACTGAAGAATTTATGTCTCTATATCGTTCTATTTTACTCTACTGTATTATTATTTGACTGAGTGTGGTCGAGACCTACAATACTGAAGAAGATTAGTTATGTCATTATATGTCATATATA
>BLSH010197619.1:248820-273258 GCA_018402905.1 Glandirana rugosa
CAAAGGGGCCGGCCGCATGAGTGGGGGGGAGTGGTCACGGACGCCAAAGGATAGATTCATGCTATGCATGAATCTATCCATGGCATAGAGGGGGTGGTGAGGAGAGAGGGGGCGGCGCCCGTGTGCCCTAATGGACGGGCCACCCCTGCACAGAATCCAAGGAAGTAAATGTGTTTACGTACTTCAATATTTTTAAGATTAATAGGAGTGAGCTAGAAGTAAGTGAAATTCAATGTGGAAATGAATATGAATGATTTTATATATTAACCATAGAAATGATTTAATGTAGCAAAGAGAATGTAGCAGCTCTGCAACAGGTATTGATGCCATGACAGACCAGTGTAAGAACAATGATATGAGGCATTGCAAATTATTCATTATAAAAGGTTAAATCACAACCTGACTCTCCAACTGCAGATTTACAGCTGCTTCGGAAATAAAACGTGTGTTTGGTAGATAGAGTCATATCTACGGTTTAGGATTTGCTGGTCATCCCCATAGCCGGGAGATGTATTAAAAGATTAAATCACTATGGGAGCTGAGCAAGGTAAGGAAGTGTAATTCTTTTAAGGTGTCATATTTTATTGTGTGTCCTTGTACAGGCACAAGGCTCATTTTTTGTTAGCATCTGCCTATGAAGAAACAAAAAAAACAAAACATTGCTTGCATACTAAGTTCAAAGCAAACCGTTCCTTTTGCCAATGTTCACAGAATGCGCTGCCAAATATAAAATATTCAACTTATAAGCAAGTCACCGTTGTGTAATCTGTGAACAAAAAGTCAGCGCCAGCATGTCCTCAGAGACCCAGTTGTTCCTTCATGGGGCTCCTCTGTCTTGCCTCTCATATAGAGAAGGTAAAGTCAGGCTGAGAGTCATAGTCCACATATCAAATACACCTTTGTCCTTTCTGAGGGTGAGTGGTTAGGGGTGAGGGCTCGTCTATTGATTTGCAATGAAATCGAAATTTGAATATCAGTAACAATATTATTTAAACTGGCCACAAACTAGTAGGATTTTGTTCAAAATGTTTCCTTTTAACCAATTGCTGACCACCCTATAGCAGTTTTACTGCTACAGAGTGGCAGCTGTGCACAGGATCATGTATATTTGCATGATCCCGGACTTCTGCCTGCAGGGGATACGTGCGCACCATTTCTGCTGTGATAATTCACATCTGAAACAGATCTGCGGGTGCCGGGCACTTGATGTCCTCTGGCACCCTCTGATCATCAGGCATAGACTCAGAGTGGGGATCTGCCTATGTAAACAAGGCAGAGTTCCGTTTGGACTGCGCATCTCTTCCCCTAATAAAAGCTGCACACATAGTAAGCACTAACACTGCCTACACACAAATTCAACCCTTTGATCGCCCTTGATGTTTAACCCCTTCCCAGCCAGTGTCATTAGTATAGTGACAGTGTATATTTTTAGAACTGAACACTGTATTAGTGTCACTGGTTCCCGCAAAGGGAAAAGTGTCAGTTAACTACTTAACGACGGCCCACCGTTGTTTTACTGCGGCAGAGTGGCTCGTTCCCGGGAATCCCTGTCATTGCCCAGTGGAGCAAATCAGTGGGTGGGTTGGACTCGATATACGCTGGCCACCCACAATCGCTCCAGAGAGAGGCAGAAGGGGGATCTGCGAGTTTAAGCAAAGCAAATCCCCGTTCTGTCAGGGGAGTTGATTGAGATTGTTTGTTCCCAGTAAATGGGAACAGCGATCTCTCTCCTCCTCCAGTCAGCCCAGCCCCCATACAGTTAGAAACACCTAGCAGGGAACACAGTTAACCCCTTGATCACCAGTAATGCTAACCCCTTTCCTGCCAGTGACATTTATACAGTAATCAGGGATATATACAATTGACCTGTGAACCCAGCTATCAGCGTGCCATCATTCCTAATTTGATTAAAAACACAAATAACCCTCAAGGTGGGATTTTTGGAGGCACAAAACAAACAGTGAATATATAAAATAGAAGTTTTATTTGTACAAAAGTATTTCAATATTTAATTATACAGTAATCAGTGGCTATTTTTAGCTCTGATAACTGTATAAATGTCACTGGTCCCAAAAAAGTTGTAAAAGTGTCCAATCTGTCTGCCGCAATGTCACAGTCCCATTAAAAATCGCAGATCGCCACCATTACTAGTAAAAAAAAAATAAATAAATAAAAACTCCATAAATCTAAATCTATCCCTTTTTTGTAGACGCTATAACTTTTGCACAAACCAATCAATATACGCTTATTGGGATTTTTTTTACCAAAAATATGTAGAAGAATACATATCGGCCTAAACTGATGAAGATATTATTTTTTTCACATTTTTTGGGGGATATTTATTATAGCAAAAAATATAGATTTTTTTTCAAAATTGTCTTTCTTTTTTTTGTTTATAGCACAAAAAATAAAAACTGCAGAGGCGATCAAATACCACCAAAAGAAAGCTCTATTTGTGGGAAAAAAACTATGTCAATTTTGTTTGAGTACAACATCGCACGACCCCGCAATTGTTAGTTAAAGCAACACAGTGTCGTATCGCAAAAAATGGCCTGGTCAGGAAGTGGGTAAATCCTTCCGGGGCTGAAGTGGTTAATGATTGTCCACAGTCCAATATGGCAGTCCTGCTATAAGTTGCTGATCGCCACCACTAGTACTATAAAATAAAATAAAAAAAATATTATTCCATTATATATCCAATAACATGTAGCAGAATACATATTGGCCTAAACTGATGAAGAAATTCAATTTTTAAAATTTTTTTTATTTGATATGTTTTATAGCAGAAAGTAAAAAATATTGTTTTTATTTCAAAATTGTCGTTCTTATTTTGTTTATAGCACAATAAAAACTGCAGCGGTGTTCAAATACCACCAAAAGAAAGCTCTATTTGTGGGGAGAAAAAAACAACATAAATTTTATTTGGGTACAGCGTTGCCTGACCGCACAATTGTCAGCTAAAATAATGCAGTGTGGTATCGCAAAAAGTCACCTGGTTATGAAGGGGGTAAATCTTCCAGAGCTCAAGTGGTTATGAACGTTTTTTCAATTTTCTATTCATTATTAGAATCAAATCAACATTTGTTTTCAAACGCACAGTGATGAGAATAATAGAAGGTGCAGGATGGAATATATTTCTTGAACTAACACATTTCTAGCAATGAATGTGACTTTCTGTTGGGAAAGTCCGTTTGTTCCAAAATCAAATGTTTGTAAATTCAAAATCTAAATCCAAAATTGAAAGTACTTCAACAGCATTCATCAAGTCAGTATTTTTTTGCCTTCTTTTAGCAACCCCTGTCAGCTCCCAAACCTCTCCTTTATCCCATCAATTCCGCTTGTGTGGAACATGTATTGCACATTGTGGTCATTTAAACTGCTCTCTATACACTACAATTCAGAGACGTGCAGTCAGGGGAGGCAGGGGAGGCAGAGCCTCACTTGCCATAAACATTAAAAAAAAGATTGACTTTGAGGGTTGTAGCTTGATGACTTGGGGATTTGGTAGGTATGAAGTTCTACCCCACCATTGGTAAAAATTTGGAGCTTCTATCATCTATGGTTCCGGAGATACAGGGCTCCTTGCGCAGCCTCTCAGAAGCTAAATACAGAGCAGCCATTTTAAATACAAGCTGACACACTGGGGTTGATTTACTAAAGCCAGAGAGTGCAAAATCTGGTGCAGCTCTGCATAAAAGCTTCCAGGTTTTATTGTCAAAGCTTAATTGAACAAGCTGAGGTTAGAAGCTGATTGGCTACCATGCACAGCTGCACCAGATTTTGCACTTTCCAGCTTTAGTAAATCAACCCCACTGTGTTTGCAGCGGACTGAGAGGATGAGCTCACAGTGCCTCTCCTCACTTCTTGTCAGAGGCACTGAGCTCAATGGACAGCTTGGAGCCTTATCCAATAGTAAAGCACCATTGGCCCAAGCTGTCCAATAAAAATGCTGCAGTGGAGGCACACCTCACTGCAGTGTCATAGAAGGGGGCATGTGTCTAAAAGACAAATACTCCCTCCCAGCCCAGCCCTCTTAACTACAAGGAAATACATTTTAAATGCAAGCTGACACTATGTTTGCAGCAGACTGAGAGGATGAGCTCACAGTGCCTCTCCTCACTTCTTGTCACAGGAACTGAGCTCAATAGACAGCTTGGAGTCTTATCCAATAGTAAAGCACCATTGCCCCAAGCTGTCTAATAAAAATGCGGCAGTGGAGGCACGCCTCTCACTGCAGTGTCATAGAAGGGGGCATGTGTCTAAAAGATAAATACTCCCTTTCAGCCCAGCACTCTTAACAAGGAAATACATGGGTTTATGTGTATAACATTTACCCATAATCCCATGTTTTTCACACAGTTAAGAAGGAGAATGAGAATCTGCTGCTGATGAAACGCTACAAGCTAAATCATATATTATTATGCTATATGTTATAAGATAACAATTTATTATTTATCTATTTACTGTGAAATTACTGGTCTGAAGTTATAACTTCAAACTTCAGTAATTTGTCCGCTAAGCCACCTGCTTGAGTACAGTTTTTGAAAATATAGTAAATTACTTTAAAAATAATATATAATAATTATTTGTATATTACTTACTTATGGCAATTAACTCCTTGCCACCCAGGCTAATTCTGACACTTCTCTCCTACATGTAAAAATCATAATTGTTTTGCTAGAAAATTACTCAGAACCCCCAAACATTATATATATTATTTTAGCAGACACCCTAGGGAATAAAATGGCGGTCATTGCAACTTTTTATGTTACACTGTATTTGTGCAGCAATTTTTCAAACGCATTTTTTTTTTAAAGAAACTGTCTCATGAATTTAAAAAAAGTAAAGTTAGCCTAATTTTTGTGAAAGATGATGTCAAGCCGAATAAATAGATACCTAACATGTCACGCTTTGAAATTGCGCACACTTGTGGAATGGCGCCAAACTTTAGTACTTAAGAATCTCCATAGACGACACTTTAACATTTTTTAGAGGTTACATGTTTAGAGCTACAGAGGAGGTCTAGTGCTAGAATTATTTCTCTCGCTCTAACGTTCGCAGCGTACGTAACCTTTGTGTATCTGGCTCTGATACTAGCCAGTGCCTCACCAGCCACTGACCTCACCGCACGTTCCTGCTACAAATCCCATAGACCATTGTCCCTAGTCCATCTCAGGAGCAGAGAAGAGAGGGTGGCAATTTTCCTACATACAGTGGGACCATGGAGAACAAATGTAGCCACCCTCTAGTAGTAAGTGAGATCACAGCAACAATAAATGAGTAATTTGGAGATTTGGAGAAGGCAGAGAGCAATAGAAGGGACCTTTCTTGAGTTAATACATACTGGATGCTCTCACTGTGCCAGTGGAGGTTTCCTCCCACACTCCAAAGACCTGCTGGTAAGTTAAAAAGTGGCTCTTGTCTAAATAGGCCCTAGTATGTGTATGTATGAATGTGAGTTAGGGACATTAGTCTATAAGCTCCTTGAGGGCAGAGAATATATAATATATATGTAAAGTGCAGTGTAAATTGTCAGTGCTATATAAGTACCTCTAATAAATAAATAAATAATGCTTAATATATTTTTTTAATCCAGAGTTTAGTGTCACTTATAAATAAAATCCTGATGTATTATGAATACAGAGGTGCATTATTTGCCCTTTGTCTTTGATATCTGCATGGAGTTCATCTTTAAATAGTTAATTTATATTGGAATGACTCTCAGGAAAATAATCTTGGTTTAGAACCATGATTATGGTTTCATTAATAATATGTTAGCTTTTAATTTTTCTGCTTTACAAATGAGAAAACATTAAAAGCTCAATTTGAATGGAAACAAATATTCTTACTGTTTGTGTTTGTTATTAAGCAGCCAAGTAATGTGTACTTTTTATGGATTCTCTGACATTTTGGCATTAATTCTCTTGTCCCAGTACAGTTTTACATTCTCTTTTGGGTCATTAGAGTGAAGCTGAGGTTAAAGCAAATATTGATTAAATATGACGCTTGTGTATTCTTACTTGAATCTTGGTGTGTTTTGTGTATTGCTTCCAGAAACGTGCAGTAATCCAGTGTGAAACTTTGCCATTGTGTGGGCGATTCCTGTATTAATGACCAGAAAAAAGGGCAGGGGGAGACTAACAGGAATGTATCCTGCTGGTCCTGGACTTTAATGGCATGACACAAGACATAAACCATTACGGTATAAAATATATAGTTGAATTCTTTACAATTTAAAATCTCAAAAAGTAGTAGAAATTTACATAGCCTAATAAAACATCAAAAGAGGATTGTGCCGTAATATGATACATAGACCTTCCAACACCTATATGTATGTATATTGAATAAGCTTGAAGTGTGTTGGTAGCTCAATCCTCCATGGGTCAACGCGTAACTTCTTCAAGACCCGTAGTTTAAGCATCATACTAGCGGCACATGGCAAGACATTGGAAACAGCAAACGTCTGTGGGGTGGACACAGGGGCTGTAAAAATCCATAAGTGTACCCAAAAGCATATAGATCAACATTTTTTTATTGGGTGGTCACGGAGATATCCCTGGGATTATATGGAGATTAATAGTATTAGGACATCCACAGAAGCCATTTATCAAACAGATCCACATGGATCTGAATGTATGTTAGGATATAAGGCCCAGCCAGGTTCAATCACCAAATAAAACATACACCAATATGTCCAATGTGGGAAGCCAAGGATAAGCTACTGCGTGTCTCCTGTGTGTAGTAGGATGTATTGGCTGGAGGCAATACATCCTACAGCACATGGGAGACTCGCAGTGGCTTATGCTTTTTTTTTTTTTAAGATATTTTTATTGGTTATAAAGACAAACAAACACAGAAACCAACAACCGTATTTCGGGCAACATACCCGATCAGCAAGTATAAAGTATCGGCGGCTTATACATTTTTACAACAAATGGTATTTGGGTATATCTTTAAATAGGCATATTTGAGCCCATTAGATATACAACATAGCATATTGTTATTTATAACAAATTCAGAGGGGCCTGTATTAGTCTAGAGTAGAGTAAGTGGCTTTACTCCCTATGGTAAGACGGGACATAGTGTAAGGGGGCTGGCCAGCCACCCGCCCCAAATCTTATGAAATCCTTTACTCCATTTTCGGAGATCAAAGGTGATCTTGTATAAGGGTAATGCTTAATTCACCAATTTCAACCACAAGTTTTTATTCAATGTCTGTGAACTCTTCCACGTCAACAAGAGAGATTTCTTCGCATAAAAGAATAGGATACGAAGGATCCTCTTTGTCGAGGCAGGCAGTGACAGGTCCCCGAAGATTCCCAAAAGGCAATTCTTGGGGTTAATAATATTAGGAAGGCCCAAGGCTGTCGAGATGAAGGAGCCAATGTCTTTCCAGAAGTGCTGTACAATCGGACATGACCAGAAACAGTGCAGAAAATCTGCTTGTTGGCTGCAGCGTCTAAAGCATGTGTCTGTGGACGATAGGCCCATTTTATATAGTCTATAAGGGGTGAGATGGGACTGGTGGAAGACTTTAATTTGAATCACTCGGTCTCTAGAAGAGATTACCGAGGATTTGAAGGTGTCGGAGAATTCTGACCAATCCTCCTCTGTGAGTTGTATATCAAGATTAGTCCATTTGGTTTGGGCATTCCGGAATCTGGGGTTATTGTCCGCAGCTAAGGCCATGTAGTAGGTTGAAATCAGCTTAGTCGCAGTGGCTTATGCTTAGCTTTCCACATTGGACATCTTGGTGTATGTTTTATTTGGTGATTGAACCTGGGTCTTACATCCTAACATACTTGCAGATCCATGTATGTTTTATTTTAATCAAAATTGTTGTGTCTTAGGTTCCTTTAAAACGTGTAATAACCACTGATTTCCATGATTCCACTGCGTTCTAGTGTTTTTCACCAATGCACCCATATATTTTCAAAGACGATCTCTAAGAGGTATTGTCCAACATAAACCTAATAGAAGGACGGGAACACATTTTCCTGTACTTGGAATCGTTTATATTAGACACTGCTTGGTAGAGTACATCTTTAAAAAAAACATGGGTGCATTTTTAGATGAAATAATCCATGGAATATCTGTCTGTCTTTCAGTATCAGCTTTCCGTTTTTCAAAATGACTAGTTTTAGAAATAAATTATTTATACTTCCTGCGCAAATATTTTATTAATGTTTTTGTTACTGCCTTGCTGTTTTTGTAGCTGTCTATAATGAAGCATGTTCTCTAGGTATTTGTGCATGAAAAACTGCTGCAAGATATAAACATGTTTTTTGAGTGTTGCCAGGAATTCAGTGATATCCTACAAACTAAAGTCACTTAGCAAAAAAACAAACCACTGTTGATGGGGGCCAAATCCCAGCTTAAAGCAGAACTCCAGCCTTCCCTTCAGTCTCCCACAGTTATTCGGCCTTTACCCTACTGAAATTACTACTCTGATTTCTCTGCACACTGTGAGCAATGTGCATTAGAAACTGCAACAAGTCTAATAGAGCTTACCTTACTTCCTGATTGGAGGACATTTAGCATCCTGCACCTTTTATTCGTGGGCCCTTAATGCATGGGCCGCCACTGCCCTCCAGTCATGATCGGCCTGCATTGCCTAGAGCAGCACAGAGACCCAATGATGACCTGAAGATATGTGATGAAAATGGAAAGGTTTCATTTGAAAATTCAGTCAGCACATTTATGGCGGAAGGGGGTATGCAGTAAGCAGGGAAGGTTAACAATATGAAGAACAGACTTTAGACTTTAAAGCAACCATGTTGATATGAACATTGGAAGGAAACCCATTCTGTAAATGAAGAAAATTTATACTAACCTTTCCAGTGGGTGGTGTGATTAATTGTTGATCTGTTTAAGAGCTCCAAAGAAGCTACTGTCTGATATTTTGAGGTATGTTGGATGTCTGGATGTTGGATATGGGTTTTAGTACTGCTAAATACAAAGGAAAAGCCAAACAGTGGAGTGGAACCTTGGGTGGCAAAATGGTGGGGTGGCAGACTGCCCATTGGTTTATTGTCTTCTTGATTTTTTTTTTATCACATAGCAGCCCAGTAAAAACAACTAAGGGAACAGAGACTGAAGCTGGCTATACACTAGCAGAATTTTGTTGGAAAGTTTTGAAATTTGAATTCAGTAAATGTGGTTTTCATTCAGTAAAGTTCATCCATTCCTAAATTGAATGTTAAAAGTGAACAAAACTTTAAAGTATTTTTAAATGACACTCGTCAAGTTGTCGAATGTACTGAAAATTTTCATGCAAATTTTCATACACATGTTCATGCAAGTGTTTCTTCGAAAATCTACTATTGTGCTGAAAGCTTTAGAATGTACCACTGGGTTTAAGTAAAGATCATATAGAATCAGTGTCAGGCTCCTACCAGCAGAGTATAGCTGAAACAGAGACAAAAAAAGAGAGGAAACACCAGCCTAGTGCATTACCATAAGAAGGATTTAAAAAAAAAAAAAAACCCCAATATACTCACAAAAGTGTAAATTATAGAAAATTAATCCAATACAGATACTCAAATGTTACCCATCCGCAAGGGTGTGGCTTATGTGTTTCAGGGGCAGTGCACTCTTCATCAGAGCTAACCCAGACACCCTAACAGCAGTATATAAATAGTCATCTTGGAATGAACAATTGAATGTAAGCCCCTCACATAAAGAAAGGTGCCATGATGCACAAGCAAAACAAAAAGAGCTAAACCCCGTGGAGCAGCAATCCAACCAGATCACCCAGCTGGCCAACCAATTCATATACCAAGATAATGGCAGTATTCCAGACACAGTAAGCCGTATAGATATGAATATGCCATTCTGCATATAAAGATGATCCAATGAATGAAAAGATAAATAAATAAATATCTCTCCATTAGCTCTGATGAAGTGTGCACTGCCCTTGAAATGTGTAATCCATGCTCTTGCGTATGGGCATCGTTTAAGTACCTGTACTGGATTGAAGTTTTAAACTTTTGTGAGTATACTGGAGTTGCATTTTTTTTTTAAATAATTTTTTATGGTAATGTGATATGCTAGTTTTTGTCTTTGTTTCAGCTATATGATCTAGGGATCTCTCCTATCTGAAGAGGGCATTGAGGCCTATATATTGCAAACTTCCTCATGGATGAGGTGTACTACTCACGACTGTTTCTGTTGACTTTAATAGACTGGAGGCTCCTATTCACCTCTGGCACTGACATTTTTCATTACTATACTTGTCTTAGCACAGTGTAATAGACTCCATTGAAAGTGCTGTAATGCTAATGCATTTTTGTTTCAGGCATTGCAAGCACACATTATGCTGGTCTCAATATATTTTTAAGATAATAAAAACTGAAAGAGACATTTTGTGAGCCTTGAGAGCTTTTATGGTGCCTCTTTAAAAAGCATTGTCAGAAGAAATGAATAGGTGATAGGTTTGCAGCAGTGTGCACATTGTGTATCACTTCTGTTAGGTCATCAGTTTTGTCATTCTTTAGTAAATTTGCAGGAATTCCTGGATATGTATTAAAGCTGACAGCACAGGTTAGGCTATTTTGTGCTTTTCTTTAGCAGTTTGTTTGTATAGGCTGCATAAAAATAGCTGAACATGAGTGGTTCAGATTGACAATAGCATAGCCTCAATAACATCTAGACAGTAACATTTCAATTCAGTTCAAGGTTACTTATATGAAAAACTTTTCATAGCAGTCCATTTGTTTTCAGCAGAAATACTGGCAATTACTCATTAGATAATTAGATATCTGAGTCATGCATACATTTATCTATCTATCTATCTATCTATCTATCTATCTATCTATCTATCTATCTATCTATCTATCTATCTATCTATCTATTTATCTATCTACAGTATCTTTGGTCTGTCTGCCAATGTTTTGTTTATTTTAAAACAAAAAAGTCATGGCATGCATTAAAGCGGAGTTCCAGTCCCCCGAAGCTTTTTTATAAAAAAACTGCTCTGTGATTGCCATAACCTGTAAATGAACATTTCTAAGATGTCATATTTTTTTGTGCTTTTAATTTGTTTAAAAATAGTTTTTTACTCACTGATCTCGGAAGCAGGCAGGTTCCATTCTACTTGTGGGCATCTGAAGCCCTCCTGTTTACATTTCCTGGATATCTGTTCTCTGCCTTCCCATCATGCACTTCTGATCTCATGCTCAGTAATGCCTCATGGAGGCCGTTCTTCTTCCTGACAGGTTGCTATAGCAATGTTAGCATTGGTGGAAGTTCCCGCCCCATTGCTATAGCAACCTGTCAATCAGGACGGGACAGGAGAAGATAATATGTGCTCAGAAATGCAATTGCCCCATAAAACACCTCCCGTGCTGTGGTTGTGGCTGGTCATATTTTGTCTTCAATACAGTATACAGTGTTTTCCCTGTCACTAGATGTAATCCCCAGGGCGGGCAGCTCAAGACGTGCACTGTGTGTTCTCTCCAGCTGCCTGACTTTGTCATCACTTCACCAATGGGGGGGCGGAACGCACCCGGCTCTGGTAGTTGTAATGGGTTCCCTTCCCCCCTCCCATTAGTTAAGTGGTGACAGAGCGAGCGGGCTGCAGTTTATCTGAAATCAGGCAGAGGTGGTGTGAAAGAGGGGGGGCGGCTGTCAGAATGTTTCCCCCGCTCACCCCCCTCCTCCCTTTCTCCTGTTAGCAGAGAAGGTAGAGCGGCTCTCTCATGATGTTCACCGCCTAGCTTCCTGCCTGTTGTCACTTCCTATAAGGAAATCTCACGCGATTTCGGTAGTAGGCGATTCGCAAGGACTCCTGGGATACATGATGCTGCTATCCCAGGAACCCTTGCAAATCGCCTAGTGACGTAATCGCCTAGGCTAGGAAGGGGCGGAAGTCACAAATAAATACAAATTCAAGGTATTTACAAACATTAAGAAAAAATAAAAATGGCCATTGTGAAAACTAGGAGATAAGGGCTTGCAGCACAGACAATGTTAAAAAAATGGGTGGAACTCCGCTTTAATATGGTATGCGCCTTTACAGAAAAAGACAAAAAGGGACAGTTGAAACAGAAGAAAACTTGCTGTTCTCAGATCCTTCATTACAATGGTTGTAAACCCTTACGAAGTGACTGCCTCAGGTGATATACAGAGATGAAGTACATTCTCCAACATAAGCTGTACATGTTTATTTGCTGCCCTCTTTTCTGTGCAGCTATTAAAAAAATACAGATTTTACACAGCATTTCTCATCAACAGCAGGCAGGGGGTGGGGATCTGATGTCACACAGTCTACAGCATAGAGCAGGGAGCTGAGTGTAATCTGAGACATGAGTGGAGGGGATGGACACACCCCCTTCTATGCAGTCTCCTAGAGAAACATGCAAAGCTGAGGCGTCAATCACAGGCTGTGTGCTTGGGGGGGGGGGGCAGTGCCATCCCTTGGGATTGTCTGGTGTCAGCATAGATTATCAGAAGTGACTCATGCAGATAGCAGAGGAATGGCAGAGCAGACAGAAATCAAACTAGGTGCTTTGGATCAAGGCAAGTACACAGCATAGAAAGATATGCATTGTTCATTTTTTATTTCAGAGGTTTACAACCACTTTAAGTGGAATAATAACCTGCTTTAAGAAAATTCTTGAGTGGGCACAGGGAAGTCCTGTTTTTACTACTGTGCATTGTTCATCTATTGTAAATACACACTTGACAGTGCATGTTCATATGAGAAGATTAGATATCTTCCTCCGGGGCCTTTAGTCCAACCTGCAAGAATCCAATCTGCATGCTCTTATCCATTGCCCCCCAGATACAAGGACTGATTGGCAGGTTCATTAAAGGGATACTAAACACGCACAGTTTAATTTACATTATTCCTTTTCTTTATGTTAATGGATGATGGCACTGTATTTATTTTAATTTAAAAAAAATCTAAGAACCTTTTTTTTATAATCAATATACAGCTGTCATGGGACCCAGAGCTTCCCCAACCCATCTGCATGGAAACAGTGGCAGGAGAATCTTCTAGTCCTCTGCTGCCAGTTACATATTTAAAAAAAAAAATTAACCTTTAAAATACAAAGGAAAACTACATAGTTAAAATTAAATAAAAGTTTTAAATCATCATACAATTCTGTATTTGAACTCAAATCTTTATTATTTTTGTTCAAAAACATGGTGCGGGATATCTAGGGGAGTTTCTGCCAATCACAGCCTGTTTTACGACCCCTCCAGCCTGTTTTTGTATGTGCTTAAAATTACAGGGAGGTGGTGCCTGTATCAATCAACATGTAATATCCTACCCCCTTGTGTTTAGTTGTTTAGTGGGCATAGAGGAGAGAGGGAGTGGGCTGTCATCTATCTGAAGTGTGTACGCCCACACGTCTGACCCTATAGTCACATGGGCTGCACACATAAGAAAAAGGATGTACTGAACAGCTTAGAAGAGAACTGAAACTGGAGCATGCTCAGTAGATGTGGCAACAGCTGGTCTAAAATCTCAGGCTGCAGTGGGGACACATGCAAGGAAGGGAAGGGGCAGTGAAAAGCAGGATCAACTGTTTTTTTTTGCAGAATACAGAAAACAAATCCCATAGTGACCGAGTGAGTACAAACAGAATGTATTACACCATGTACTAGTAGTTTTTAATGATATGGGTTTAATGACACTTTAACAAAAAAAGTCTGCTAGGCAGGGAGAAGGGAGACAAGTGGAGATGAGTGAGGTTGGCACACCGTGGAGTCATAAGGGGAATGGATGCATTTTGTTTTAATTAGGAAATAGCAAAAGATTTCTTCATCATTGAGCAGGATGGAACTCAGAAATCCCAACGGTATTAACAATTTATATCTGTTAACAGTTTTGATTAGCAGCATGGATTTTAAAATACAGATCACAGCATTTAGAGTGGAACAGTGGAACTTATCCTGATGTGTGCAGCATACTGGAGGCAGGAGCTGAAACAAACCCAATCCAAGCTTTTATGCGCAGTTACAATTACTTTTATGGAGAATTGCAGCAGACAGGTATAGTCAATATTTTTTCATCACCACTTTATAAAGGGCTCAAAGCAAATTCAGACACACTACACCATGAGTCACAATACACAACACACCACCTTATACTGACCTCAGATCTCCCATCAGAAGATGAGTAGGCTGTCACTTGTCTGGCTGTTGGCCAATTGTCACCTTCATATTCCCCAGAAACCTCTATCACATTATGTTCTATCCACTTCCTGCATATCTTTTCTCATCCTTCTTCTTCTTATTATTATTATACAGGATTTATATAGCGCCAGAAGTTTGCGCAGCGCTTTACAAAAATGAAGGCAGACAGTACAGCTACATCACAATTTGGTACAAGAGGAATCAGAGGGCCCTGCTCATTAGAGCTTACAATCTAAGAGGGAGGGTCAATTGATACAAAAGGTAAAAGCTGTGGGGGATGAGCTCATGTAGAAAGAAAGAGTATTAGGTAGAAGCAGGATAGGCTTCTTTAAAGAGAAAAGTTTTCAGGGATCGTTTAAAGATGGATAGATTAGGAGACAGTCGGACTGTTTGGAGTAGGGAGTTCCAAAGGAAGGGAGAAGCTCTTCAGAAATCCTGGAGGCGAGCATGAGAGGAGGTGACAAGGGAGCTAGAGAGCAGGAGGTCTTGGGAGGACCGAAGAGGGCGGCTTGGTTGGTATTTTGAGACTAGGTTAGAGATGTAGCTGGGGGCAGAGTTGTGGATGGCTTTGTAAATTATTGTTAGTACTTTGAATTTTATACAATTTTATACATTCTTATGAATGGCCTTGTTCACACTATGTCATGACATACCTCTCACTTCCTGTATGTGTGGTAAAAATGTTTTGGGAAATTTGAATAAAGTAGGGAAGGGTTAAAAACACTGTCAATTTATTTTTTGCTGTCTGTATCTCTTTGAGGAAATTTCCTGTAACTTCCTGACCTGGAGATATAACTGTTGAGATAAATTATTTTCAACAGAGGAGAATTAACCCTTTTAGACAGTTATTACCCAAACAGGTGTCACTCTTGCAAGATTTCCCCCTTTACTCTTGACAAATGTAAAATTTTGGATGTCATACAGTGGTCACCAGGATTGTTAATACTCCCCAGCGGAGACATAGGGGTTTATTTACTAAAATCAAATAAACTGTGCACTTTGCAAGTGCAGTTGCCCTATGGAAGTGCAGTTTCTGCAGAGTTTAGTAAATGAGGGGAAGCTCTGCTGACTTCTATCATCCAATCATGTGTAAGCAAAAATGCTGCTTTTTTATTTTCCTTGTATGTGATTGGGTATTCTTTGCAAAATGAAGCGCCGGCTTATTTACTAAGGTCTAGAGAAATTGAACTTACAGAGTACAACTGTACTTGCAAAGAGCACAGTAAATTAACCACGTAGACAGCAATAATAACCTACAGAGCTTTTAACCCTTCTTTACTAAAAAAAATATGTTGGCCATATTTACACTTTAATATAAGTATGCAATATTGTTTTCACTTTTTTATACATAAGCTGCAGTTGTCCAAAAGTCGCAAGACTCAATCCATTTTTTGCTACTGTTCATTATTTGTCTACTACAGATATGCATTTGATAGTATGTATACATCTGAGGAAATGAAATATCTGACACACTATCAAGTTCCTATCTGCAGATAATGAGTGAAATGTCATTTCACTTCTATGGGCACTTTTGCAGCGTCTTTATTTTTTAACTGAAATTCTTGGATCTCTTCATCATTTAATGTGCTTCCCTGTATGTCACATTTAGTGAAAAGCAGACATATAACATTTGACTCTGACTTTTTGTTTAGCACTACACATAGAACACACTAAATACAAAGATGGTTTATTTGGAATCATATATAAATTCCAGCACGTGCCTATGGATGCATGAACTGGCCATCCTCAAACACCAACAACAGGCAGCACTGTCACAACAGGAATCTTCTGTTCAAGCAAACGTTCCTGTTAAAATAAAGGATAATCAGGCTGCCAGGTTATCATCATGGTAACTAGAAGTGATGGAAAATGGTTCTCTCTTCTGCCAGGTTGTTTATTCTTGCCAAGAGAAGTAGGTTGGTAGTTGTGAACAGGACCTGTAAACATTAGATTGTCATTTTATGTCTATAGGTTGCTTAAAATGAACATGAACAAGCTGGGCAAATCAAATTGCACACGTGATGAAAAATCCAAAGAGTGAAAACCATGTCAAAATGAATGTAATATATATTGCATTATAATTAACATAAATGCAATCTTGAATTTTCTTGTAAAACATCAGTTTGGCCCTACTTCGTCTACCCTCCCAAGTGAGATATAGTTCAGATCAGTATAAACAAAAATGTTGCGCTAATATCCAAATGTAGAACATTTCTGAAGTTCAAAGCATAATAATCAATGTGCTCATTAAATAAAAGTTAAAGAAAATGTAAAATGCAGTCCAAACGTGAACAGCAGGTAAGGTGTGAGCAAAGGTAAGTGTGAGACTAAAATCACTGACCAGGTCCAAGTAAAGGTAAATGAAAATGCAGTCCAAATGTGAACAGTAGAAAGGTAAGACCGAGACTAAAATCACTGAATCCACTGATAGAAACGGATACAAGGTGAAGATGTCTGGTGTACAGTTGACAAGATCCTCCACTAGCTAACACCAGGAAAGGCTTACCAGATCTAAATGACCATTTAATAAAAGATAGGTCGAAGCAAGCATTACACATAAATCATCATACAGGTCTTCATGGGTGTAGTCATCAATCAAAACAGGACATCATGATCATCCCATAGTATGTGTAAGGGAATAACTCCTCATTCAGAAATCCATCCCGGTATTGACACAACCTCAATATACAGTGGGTCCTTGCTCAGCATGCAAGCCATGCTGCTACAATTCTGCTCTTGGCTTTTGCAACAGCTTTGATAATGAAACTATGAAAAGATGTTGATGCTATTTCTTTAATGTCGGCAAGTTCAGCACTAGATTGTATTAAAATCTGAAACAAGTTCAACTTGAAGCTGCCAAGCACCCACTGGATATTGAAGTTGTGTCAATGCCCGGACAGATTTCTGAATGAGGAGTTTTTCCCTTACACATACCTTGGGATGATCACAATGTCCTGTTTTCATTAATGACTACACCCATGAAGACCTGAATGATGGTTTATGCCTAATTTTCGCTTTGACCTAACTTTTATTAGATGGTCATTTAGATCTGGTAAGCCTTGCATAGTGTTACCTGGTGGAGGATCTTGTCAACTGTACACCAGACATCTTCATCTTGTATCAGTTTCTGTCAGTGGATTCAGATATTTTAGTCTCGGTCTTACCTTTCTACTATTCACGTTTGGACTGCATTTCATTTACTTTCACTTGGACCTGGTTATTCATTTAATGAGCCTATTAACATACCTTGAATTTCAGACATTTTCTACATTCTGATATTAGCGCAACATTTTTGTTGTTCTATGTTTATATTACATAGTATGTTTGAAGCAGTTTCCTTTTGTTAGTACTACATGTACCTAAGTGCAGTTTACACTTTTGTTGTTATTTGCAGAGTTCAGATCAGGGCTGCCAACCCTAAATAAATTAACAAACAATTTCTAAAAAAAAAAAGATAGGATATTAAAATACATACCTACTGTACATTGTAGGTATCATTTTTTTTTTGCATTTGAATATCAGTCATATCACAGACAATATTTTTTATTATGTTATTCTAATGCAAAAATTCTTGGTGCTAGGCTCAAAAGTATGGAAATAATGTGCACTATGAAGCCAACTAACCTATTATATCTTCAGGATACAAGGTGTACAAGGTAATTTGTGTTACCATTACTCTAGTACATAGACAAGAAAAGGAAGGCTACACATCAATAACTGCACTCGGCTTAGTAACGTTTATTCAGCCATACAACCAATGCCTGGAGGCTGCAACTCTCTGGCGTATTTTACCTTTACCAATTTGCATTGTTTGTATAGCTGAATAAGCTTCATTGAGCTGAGTGACATTATCCATGTTGGCCTTTCTTTTTCATGTCTCTGTAATCTCATGGAGCATGGACTGGTCAAGTTTGCAGCAGCAGAAGCTTGGAGCAGTAGTCTTTTCATTATTCACCATTATGCCCCTTTCACGCGGGCGCCTTCATGTTACGGATTCCGCTTGCTTTTATCTGTGGATCGCTCCACTGGTCCCTGCTGAATAGGTGAATAACAGGTCCTGTCCGCTCCGCTGTGCAGAGCCGACACGGACACAGTCCCACTTTCCTCTATGGGGAGATCGGGTGGAAACAGACCGCCTGTCTGATCTAATCCGCCAGATGGGTGGAAAATAGGACCACCATCTGTCTGGATTTTGCGGACAGGATCGGATCGGATAGCGGCAGATGTCAAGGTCCAATCAGGTCCGCCTGAAAAAACTGACAGGTGGACCTGATCGGACAGCCCATGTGAAAGGGGCCTTACTCTAGTGAAATTCTATCACTATCGGCAGGTTAGTCTCATTGTAGGATGGTGTCTTTACATTTTTTTTGGTTTTGCACATTAAAAAAAATCATCAGATCCAGGCGTTCATATGTAGAAGGAAGAGATTATGGGACAGGCCCTTGCTCCTGTGTGCCCTGTTTCTGTGTGCCCTGTTTCTGTGTGTCCTATTTCTACACCAATAATATATTTCTTTAGAAAGATTGTCAGTGTGTAATTTACAGACAATGCAATGCCACACTGCAAATGCTCTATAAAGTTTTACCTTTTCAGGTGAAAATGTGTTTTGAACTGCCATTTTTTTACAGTTTCCAGCATTGCAGTGTTTATAGCCTCTAGCACTTTGTGTAATGTTAGGAGAGACGTGCGTTTTATTCCAAAAGAGAGATGGGGGAGTTGATAGGCAGTGTTGGGCACAGTGCCTATTGCAGCCACTCATTTTTTTAAAGTGCATATATCATTTTTAAACAGATTTTCATCATAACTATGTTTCACTGCTTATAGTGAAATCATGTTTAGCCTTTGGCTGGTAACAGGCCTGCACATATATCCTGTCTATATATTCTCTCATAATAAATTTTCAGAATGTTTCCAAACTTCCTCTCTATTTTATGCATCACATTGTAAATGTTGAAGGTCTGCAGATAATTTTGTGATGCAGGAAATATATTAAACTTTGTAAACTGTGAATTTAGTCAAATATTTTGATGAGAAATGGAACATTATATTAAATTAATATAATGTGGACTAGCTAATATTCCTGTTTCAAACAGGAAGACACTGTCTTGCAGTGATGGGAGGGATTGTGGAACATCAGAAAGACTGTGGAACAGTGATCGTGGTTGATTTGCATTGTGTCATTTAGGTCACTTTGCAGTAAAGCAAGCAATCAAAGAACTCTGTATTATAGTAATGTGTTTTTACTAAACAAGAATAATGTACAGACAAACTTCTTACAATTGTAGGTGCAAAATACACAACATAGAGTATTACACAAATGCAGACACCACCCCCATGCAAACACTATCTATCCTTCCTAGCAAATGAGCATTGACAATGGCTGGTAAACCAAAAGCATACACAAAAAAGGTCACTCCCCCCATTTCCTGCCAATATCAGGTCCTGTTTTAGTAGCCTCCATGAACCAGTCAAATGAGTTAATAAACATTGAATAGCCACTTGACCTCTGGAAGATTTACCCCCCCCCCCCTTCATGACCAGCCCATTTTTTGCTATACAGCACTATGTTACTTTAACTGTCAATTGCGCGGTCATACAATGCTGTGCCCAAATAAAATTTATGTAATTTTTCTTCTCACAAATAGAGCTTTCTTTTTATGCCGGCGATCAGCAACTAATATTGGGGCTGTGATATTGCAGCATACAATAGGACACTAACTGACACTTTGGACACTTTGCGGGAACCAGTGACACTAATACAGTGATCAGTGCTAAAAATATGCAGTGTCACTGTACCAATGACTACTGTAATTGGCTGGGAAGGGATTAAACATCTAGGGCAATCAAAGGGTTAACTGTGTGCCTAGTCAGTGTTTTTGTGTACTGTATGTGCTGCTTTTACTAGGGGGAGAGATATATTTTATTCCTTGCTTTGCTGGGACACAAAATCCATCCCTTCCCCCCTGTTAGAATGGAGATCTGCCTTGTTTACATAGGCAGATCTCTGTTTGGTGTGTTTTGCCGACGATCATCAGGTGCTGGCGGACATCCAGTGCCATGATTAATCACAGAAGAAGTGGCCCACTGGAGGCACGTGTGCGCCTCCTGTAGGTGCAAGTGCAGAACCACATATATATTCATGATCCTGCACAGGAGGGCTGCCCTGTAGCAGTAAATCTGCTATAGGGCAGTCTGGAAGTGGTTAAAAGTATATCAGCTTCTGAGCTAAAATGCATTTTGCATATATTTAGTCTATAAAAATCACTAAAAGGGCCATGGCAACACAAGGAGACTCTGGAATAGTTACAGGAGAGACTGCAGAGTGAATATAGGAGGAACTGTGAACTGAGAGGCCTGTGGTGCAGTGACACTAGGGACTATGGAGAGGTGACAGGAGGGAATATGCAGTGATGACTGGAGGACAGTGGAGTGGTAATGGGGGACTGTGTAGTGGTCATAGGGGAGACTGTGGAGTGATGACAGGGAAGACTACAGAATGCTGACAGTATTTGTGGAACAGTGACTGGAGGGAATCTGGATAGGTGACAGGAGGGACTGTAGAGCAGTGACATTAGGGACTGTGGAGCTGTGACTGGAGGGACTGTGGAGCAGTGTCAGGAGGGACTATGGATAGGTGACAGGAGGGACTGTAGAGCAGTGATATTAGGGACTGTGGAGCTGTGACTGGAGGGACTGTGGAGCAGTGTCAGGACGGACTATGGATAGGTGACTGGAGGGACTGTGGAGCAGTGTCAGGACGGACTGTGGAGCTGTGATATGACGGACTGTGGAACAGTGACTGGAGCCACTGTGTAGCTTTAACAGGGATATTGTGGAGTAGTAATAGGAGGACTGTGTAGTTGTGATAAGAGGGCCTGTGGAGTCCTGATGAGGTGATTGTAGAGTGGTAACAAGGAAGACTGTGGAATGGTGATGGCATGTGGCTCCAGACACAGTGCCTGAGGGAAAGGAGATATCTCCTGGAAATGTAAATGTGAATTCCTGAGTGAATGGAATATTTGGGGACATGCCTGCTCATACAGCATATGCAAGGAAAACGTTGTTGCCTTGTCCTCTTCATACTACACAAGCTAGTAGTGGCCTCATTTATTCCTATAAGCAATCTGAATTTATGGTGGCCTCCAACAATACAGCTCACCAATTGGAAAACTTAAAATTATAACCATACAGTTGTCCATATGTGTGTATTTGTGTTTACCCTTGCTTAATATATATGTTATTCTCAGGTTTCATTCTTCTGCAGTCTTGACACCCAGTGAGGGTGGTTTAAATCAGAGCAACCTTTATCAGTTGAGGGTGTAGCTGGTGTGTATGACTTCATAGTCTAAGAAATTGATAAGGGCTTTTTCTTAAACTAAATATATTTTACAAAATTGTACATGTTTTGAAACTTTTGATTGTGTAGGATTTTCTTTCTACAAAGATATATATATATTTCTAGTGGAGGTTGCTATTTAACAATAGTAGACATTTGGTTAACAGGTAGAGCATGCAGCAGCACCATTCCTTGGATGAATTCCATCACATCTTTCAAGAAATAACACTAATATACAATCTCACAAGTAGTATTTGTTACTCTCTTTTTCCAGATTCTCTATCTATAGTGATGCAATACAACTACCCACATTTCGGATGGAAAGAGGATTCCTCCTACTACCTCAGTTATCTAGATATATTTTAATGATTTATGCACTCAAAAATCAAGTTTTCTATTTCCTTAACTCTTAAACAAGTTATTGGAAATAATGCAATAAATAAAATATTTAAAAATGATATTGCATTGATTGTGTATGCTCTGAAAGTTTATGATGCATATACAATACTCTTAACCTATTTTTATGTCTTATTTTTATGTTTATTGCCATTTAGTTTTAATTTGGCTCAATAATTCTTTAAAAAATAAGTGAAGTCCATAGGCAAGTCTGCACCGTTCGCAACTAACAGAAACTATAATTCTTTTCTAACCTAAGACATCTTAGGAAGAATCTTTTAGCATAAATATAAGGGAATTAACCAAACCAAACAAGAAGGGGGGCTCATGGTTCTATTTTCTCAGTTTGCCACATTGTACTATTTTCAAACCTGGACACTGGCAGATCAATAATAACTCGTTATAGTCAACCAGGGGATGTGCATACTTGGAGAACATTGCAAGGAGAATCACCTCAGAAAAATGTTGAGGGGGTAAATGACATATCTGCATGTAGCTATGCTGGCACAGAATGTGACAAATAGGATGAATGCGTAGAACAGCTTGTTTGAACATATTGTAGCTGATTTTGCAAATCATAACAGTTTATGTAAAGAATATCAGCTGATCCTGACCGGCAAATCTGTAGATCTGTTTTGTGAATGTAATGAGGTCAAGTCAGAAGATGTTAAGGTTACCCTAGAGTCGCAATTGTTTTAGTGATATTTAACTCTTTATTCAAGATGTTATGACAATACAATACTCTTAACCCATGTCTTATGTCTTATTTGGGTTTTAATTTGGCTCAATTCTTTAAAAAATAAGTAAAGTCCATAGGCAAGCCTACACAGTTCGCAACTAACAGAAACTATCATTCTTTTCTTACCTAAGACATCTTAGGAAGAATCTTTTAGCATAAATATAAGGCGATTAACCAAACCAAACAGGAAGGGGGGGCTCATGGTTCTGTTTTCTCAGTTTGCCACATTGTACTATTTTTAATCTTGGACATAATTATATGGAATCAGTTGCCCATGATAATTAGACAAAAATAAAATCACATGTTTGCGCAGAATTAAACGTTTGCCTTTATTGAAAAGTAAAAAAACAAAAAAAACAAAACTTATCAGTAAATGTCTTCAAAAACATAGTCGGATAAATACACCATTTTTGCACCGTCTTATCTTTAGGGTTGATTAAAAGTCTCTGTTTTGTTTCTCCCATGGAATATGTAGTAACTGTGATAACAGTGAATGGTATGAAATTTGCATTTGCATTAAAATTAAATTGAATGGGTCAGATTAATTTGCCTTAGTGCACTTTGCATTTGTACAGCTTTTCTGCAAAATGCCAGTTAATACATGCACAGGAATCATTTGTGCATGAAATTGCCCTGCTTGCTTCCAGAATCTTGGGTGCTGTCATCATTAAGGCTTCAAGGATAACATTTTCCTGTATGGCCACATTAGGAAGCCCAGTATATGTCAACAGCTTTCGACTGCTCATTACTACCAGTCTAACCTGGCACTAAAATATTGTTTTGAACATGCCAATGATGCTTTTAATTACTGAACACGTCTGGACATGTGCCCTATTATATACTTCTCTGAAGCAGAAAGGATGGAACCCAGGTGTTAGTAACCATGGCAGACAGAAAAGAATTAGCATAACCTAAAATAATATAATTAATATGAGTATAGTTAAAATAATAAATGCTGTGAAATCATGTAGTAAAGAAATTATTTTAATATTATATATCCTGAATAAAAGATGCTGCAGGGCAGGTATGCGACAGATTCACGTACGTGTTTGAATAATGTATTTGAAACTGTCGATTCACCAGATGGCAGCACCGGTACTCAATCCAAAACACTACTTTGCTGCTGCTCTACAAAGATATAGCATTATAGTGGTGGACGTAGTAGTCACTCTCAGGACTTCCAAAGTGGAACAGGACTAGTCAAAAGGTATATTTAATTTATTCCACCAGTTATAACACACAATTCTAATTTCTCATGTCTGTATTGAAGACACCCA
The DNA here is from genome assembly GCA_018402905.1 of Glandirana rugosa. NCBI lineage: Eukaryota > Metazoa > Chordata > Amphibia > Anura > Ranidae > Glandirana > Glandirana rugosa. The sequence continues at coordinate 272,714 of BLSH010197619.1, forward strand.
TTAAGCATTCACAGTGCTGGAAGAAAAAGTAAGTTCCCCCTTGGACTTAAGAGCTGGTCGAACTACCTTTGGCAGCAAAGTGACTTCAAGCAAGTGTCTGAAATAAAATTAGTATGGATACTCCTGTGCTACCAAATCAGTCTAATAAAGTGTAGTGAAAGTGCTCTAGTGCTTAAGAGAATTAATGTGAATTCATATATAGCTTGCTGCTAACACTAATTTGTGCTCCCACAAAAGTGAAACGACGGTTTCCATCAAGCTGGTCGAGAATTCAGGTTCCCCCTTGAATGAAAAAGAAGGTCGTGACACTTACGAATTACCCACAGAAGTTATGTCTGTACTCTTTAATCTTAACACACAATATTGACCACCTTATTTAATTTATATGGAAAACTGATCAGGACAAGGTGAAACCTTCAGGACTCTCACTGATGATGCAGGTGGTGATATTACGATATAGAAACATCTCGTCGTCGTTTCATCACAAAACCTAACTCATGGCCACGACGGTAGACCACTTAGCTGTCAAAGTTTATGTAATAAGT
>BLSH010197619.1:291283-302540 GCA_018402905.1 Glandirana rugosa
GCAAAAAAAAAAATAATAAAAACGCCATAAATCAATGTCCATAGTTTGTAGGCGCTATAACTTTTGCGCAACCCAATCAATAAACGCCGATTGCGATTTTTTTAACCAAAAATATGTAGAAGAATACATGTCGGCCAAAACTGATGAATAAATTTGTTTTTTATTTTTTATTTTTGGATATTTATTATAGCAAAAAGTAAAAAAATATAGTTTTTTTTCAAAATTGTTGCTCTTTTTTTGTTTATAGCGGCGATCAGAAATGACACAGAGGCGATCAAATACCACCAAAAGAAAGCTCTATTTGTGGGAAAAAAAGGACGCAAATTTTGTTAGGGTACAACGTCGCACGACCGCGCAGTTGTCATTCAAAGAGCGACAGCGCTGAAAACTGAAAATTGGTCCGGGCAGGAGGGGGGTTTAAGTGCCCAGTAAGGAAGTGGTTATATATGTCACAAAGTGCTAAACAACACCACATGCTCCTTGTGGGCTCCCAGAACTCTCACCTCAAGTATATGTTAATAATGCCTGTACACACACTGTGCAATATATATCACCTTCATGGGGTTGATCTTGCATCTACAGGAGCCCCTCTCCAGCTCACTCCTCCTTTTTATGTAGTTTAGGTGTATGGCTTCTTAATTCCAACTCTCACTTTTCATGCAACCTTTCTGCATAGCTTTCAACAAATAGGCATTTCCAATGCAGTAGCAAAAAAACGGCTCCACTTGCCAGTACCCAAAATGCCTCTTATGAACAGCAATGTCAAGCTCGGTTCACATTAATGCGCTGTCCGACATCGCATGTGATTCGCACCGCACTGCTGTGCTAATCAGATGCAATGTCTGTACAATGCGATTTCAGCCATACAGATTGCATGGCTGAATTTTCATCACATTGCATTCGGACCATAGTCAAGCAGGACCCTTTTTTTGGTTGGCACCAGAATCAGATCACATGGGTGTTCACACCCATGCGATTAGATTCCTGTCCAAATTGACAGTTCACACTGGGAACCAATCTGGGGGTGTCATTAATGTTGTATTGACACTCCCAGCGGTTCGCATAAGGCACTGTCTGCGAGTCAGGTGCTATGCAGGAACCTGCAGTGCATTTGCAGGGTTCCCGCATCGCACCAATGTGTCCCGAGCCTTAAAGTGTTTGAGTGTCTTTTATCAATTATAGTAGCTCTAAACCACACCGCCAAACCTATTTCATTAATTGGACTCCAGGTGTGCAAACTACTGACCCCACCTACTGACCCCAATTAGCTTTCATTGAAGTAATTAGCCTGTGGGGTCATTTACTTTTTCTTCTAGCACTGTGAATGTTTATTGGGTTAAAAAAAGACACAAGAAATTAGAATTGTTTGTGTTATCAGCCTAAGCACATAGTGTTTGTCTATTCATGCAATTTTTTTTTTGGCAAATTACTACAGAAAACCAATTAATTCCAAGGGGATCACATACTCTTGCTTGCCACTGTATATAATAACATATTATATAATATATATAATACTATTACATTATTTATTATTACATATTATATACCCTGTATTATTATGTTTATATACTTCTATGTAGTATTTTAGTTATACAGTATTATTTATTAAAGTACATTAACAATTCATTACTGGGCAAATTTGAAGAACAAGTCCACATAATTGATATCATGGAAGAGGTCTTACTATTCTCTACCTTCCTTGGATTCTATATGGTGGTATGCCTTATTGAATCTCTTGCCACAAAACCAAGAAACTATAAAATTGCCACTACTATGAACTACTTGAATTTTTCACAGGTGTCAGTATTTCTAATTAAAATGTAGCATGGCCTTCATGAATTTGTTGCCTGGCTTCTAGGAGCATCCACACGGCAGTAATTTCTGTCTTAGATGGAGGGATATGCCCTGTTTATTTTTCAGCAGTGTAAAAAGTGATGGGAAAGCAAAAAATGACAGTTGAGAACATGAATAGAAGGGCCATATTCCACATTTCTGGTTGTGTGCCTGTAACAGAAAGTGAAAAGCAATATCACTAATGGAACACAGATAGCAAGAGAAGAAAAAATGACAGAGGTTTTAATCATTGGCCACTACTATATTAAAAGTTAGAAACAAATAGGTTTTGGCTTTATCCTGTCTAATACACTGGCATAAAGGATCTTGCTATTATGTGTGCATTGAACACTGATTCTGGAAACATTTACATTTTCTCTTGCTTATATTATTTATATAGATTGGATTTTATTGAGCATGTTGGTAGTTCTGCCAAAGTGATGCATGTAGGTTACATCTGTATTCCATATTTAATTGAGCTTCCAGCCATGGGTCTCAAGTTAGTTTACTATTATGGAACAAAGCAGTAAAATAGTTCTATAATAACCCCATTTGTAATAGAAAAAAAGCCTCAGCAAAAATAAGTATAGTCAATTTCAAATAACACATATAAGTGAACAAAAACACAGTGGAGGTAAGAATAAAAGGGAAGGCAAATCGTTGAAAAACAAGAAATCACTGGAAATCATATAATTCTTTCAGTGGAAAATGAATAGATTCTGTTGTCAGCTAAAATAAACATGTCACTGGATAATTTTGCTTCTCATCTCGTTTAATGTATGCAATTTATAGCACATAGGAGATACAATACAATGAAAAACTGTATCGAGTCTAACCTTAAATCTTGTCTCAGTGCATCATTTTCTGAGTGGGAGGTGTGATTTAATCCAATGATGAAGGCTGGTATTTCTACAATCCCCTAAAGCTTTAATGCTCAGCGTTCGACTGATACAAGAAATGTAGGTCAATGCCAGTTGTTTGTTCAATATAGGTATTTACATTTATCTCTTTTTTTTTTTTCAACTTTTTAATGTTGACACTTGCATAAAATGAGCAAATTGCATTTCCTAGCTCAATATAATAAAATTCATTAGAGGAGTGTAATAGGGTTCTCCAGAAGCAGATGTGAAATGGAATCTATAAAAGATCACTTTAAAGTGATTGTAATGTGATGTTATTTTTAATAACAAACATATCGTACCTACATGCTCTGTGCAATGGTTTTGCACAGAGCAGCCCTGATTCTCCTCTGGTGGGGTCCTCGCCAGAGAAGGGGGGGGGGCTCCTCCTCTTCTCCATGTGCCACTATAGGAAGTTGCTGGGGTGTTAGGTTAGCTGACAATAGATTTTTTTTTTTACCTTAATGCAGAGAATGCATTAAAGTGGTTGTAAAGGCACACGTTTTTTTACCTTTGTGAATTCTATACATGAAGGTAAAATACCTTCTAAGTGCAGCAGCCCCCCCAACCCCCCTAATACTTACCTGAGTCTCCTCTTGATCCAGCGATGTCCACGAGAGCCTTGGACTTGCACTCCTGATTGGCTTTTGGCAGCAGCAGGACCCAAGAAAAGAAGGACTGATCTGTGCAAAACCATTGCACAGAGTAGGTAAGTATGACATGTTTGTTATTTTAGAAAAAAAACAAGACTTTAGTATCGCTTTAAGGTAAAAAATCTTCAGCCTTTGCAAGCACTTGGTTTATGAATAATACATATCAAGGGCATCAGCTTAAATGGAATGTGTGCATATTGAGGCAAATTTCTAGGTTTTAGTGTTTTTTTATGCTTCTTTAGTGCTGCTTAAAAAAAATGTCCTCCCCATATTCCAATGCAGCCCTCCACATCCTCCCCCAATCCTAGGCACTGTTCCCACTTCCTTTGAGCCTAGGCCACCATTGGCACACCTGTTTTCTGTAGCATTGAGGACTTTGAACGCTGGGTAAGAAGAGGAAGGGTCCTGCTTAACATGTGACCTATGACACCTGGAAATTAGGTATGTATGTGTAATTTTTTTTTTAAGGTAAAAGAGAAGGACTGTATGTGTAAGCGTGTGCATGCATATGTGTGGATGTGTTCGTAGTAAAAGCTGAAGTTCAGTGGAAATTAAAGTGGTATTCCAGCCTAGATTTAACTTAGCTTAAAATCACTCACACCCCTTCTAACTCCTATATTTGTTACCCTGTAGAAGGAAGATGTACATACTTACATATTCTCAGGGCGCTCTGGTCCATTTATGTGATTAGCTCCCAGCAAATGGCTTCAGGGGAGAGGAGGGACAGCCGACAACAAATTTCCCATAGTAAGCCGATAGGTGACATCAACACCCAGGCATTCCATCCATTTTTGGCACTCTCTCTTCTCTAATGAAGTCGGCCGCTGGGGAGATCATGTGACCAGACCAGAGCACCCTGAGTATAGGTAAGTATAAGCATCTTCCTTTTACACGGTAGTTAGTATAGGACTTATAAGCCATTTTAACCTTAGTTAGAGCTAGGCTGGGGTTCCATTTTAACTTTTCTCATATGGCTACAGTCACAACAGTTACCAGGAAGTATGTCCCACATCATGCAGTTAACTGGATCCTGTAGAAATGTTTTGAGCAGAAAAGCCTTATGCTCTTTCTGGTGCTGAACTCCCAGCGCTAAGGGGGGGGGGGGAGCTGCAGTGAAAAAGGTCTAACAGTAACCCCCCCCCTTTCATCCACTGAGACCATGTATAGTGTACACTGCGGAGGTGAGAAAAAATATAGTAGGCTTTGAGGTTAATTTCTTTTTCTTTTGCAAACCGTTGTTCTACAGGTAAGTTAATTACCTTCATTTTGGAGGGGTAATATTTATAATTAAAAAAAAAAAAAGAAAAATAGGAAAATAAAAAGCCAATTGGATGAATGTTCAGCCCTGCAAATATCCATATAAAATCAATAGCTGTACTGTGTCCATTATCAATTTAGGAATTAAAGACTATCTCAGTTCAATAAAATCATTGAGCATCTTGCTCCTATAGTATTTAAGAAATATTGCTAAAACAATACAAGGACTAAATATGCATTTCCTTATAACTGACTTTTATGATCTCATTATACTATTTCCTAGCAACCACATTTTAAAGCCATGACATTTAAAATCTACTGTATTGAATCAACTGTATGTTAAGTAGTAAGCAGCTGTGAAGCACATTTGGCTTTTGACCTGCTAGCTAATATATCTATTATATAATCATTTAATTACTGTATTGTCTATCCAAAGTCAGCCAGTAAAGGGGTGCCTCACTTGATTTTGGAGGGGGTCTTTGGTGCCCTAAAAGATAACTGGTATGTAATGTCTAAACAAATTTTCTGATGCAAATGTACATTAAAAAAGCTGAATACAGATTCACTTTCCCCTTATGGTCTTGTAAGATTATTTATACTGAAATGCTAATTTTTAACTACTTCAGCCTCAGAATGATTTCCCAGTTTAGGAGCAGAGCACTTTTTGTGATTCGGCACTGCGTTGCCTTAACTGACAATTGCGTGGTTGTGCGAAGTTGTACCCAAACAAAATTTGTGTCCTTTTTACCCACAAATAGCTTTCTTTTGGTGGTATTTGATCACCTCTGCGTCATTTCTAATCACCGCTATAAACAAAAAAAAGTGCGTCAATTTTGCAAAAAAAAAATATTTCTTACTTTTTGTTAAAATACAATTTGTTTTATCATCGGTTTTGGCCGATTTATATTCTTCCTCATATTTTTGGTAAAAAAAAAACCCCCAGCGTTTATTGATTGGTTTGCACAAAAGTTACCACATTTACGAATGATGAGAGTTAATTTATGGGGTTTTTATTATTTTTTTTATATTTTACTAGTAATGGCGGCGATCTGCAATTTTTATCGGTACTGCGATATTGCGGCAGACATGTCGGACCATTTTGACAATTTTTTTGAGACCATTATGAAAATGCACTGATTACTGTGTAAATGCCATTGGCAGTGAAGGGGCTCACCTGGAGTTAACTGTGTTCCCTCAGTGTGTTCTACCTGTATGGGGGCTGGGCTGGCAGGGGGAGAGGAGTGATCACGGCTTCCATATACAGGAAGCCTGTGATCACATCTTATCCCCCTCTGTCAGAACGGAGATCCGTGTTTACATACACGGACCTCTGTTCTCTCACTGCGGGGGAGCCATCGCAGGTAGCCGGCGGAGATCGAGTCCGCCCTACCCGCTCCCTGGCCCCCCGGAACACAGTGAGCGGCGTGGCGTGCGCACTCTCACAATACTTGTTATCGCGGCCACCGTCAGGTGACGGCGGTTTGCGATAACGAACCACTTTGTCGCCATCAAGCTACGGCGGGTGGTTGCCAAGTGGTTAAACGCAGGAATTCATAGGTACTATTTAGATCTCACTCTGCTGAAGTAAGTCCAGAACAACATACATTCTATGCTTAAATCTGAACTCCAGTCTTACCTCCAGTCTTTCACAGTTGTATGGGATCATTTCATGTATTGAAGATGCTTAGTTTAATTTTTCTGTACACTGCAAGCTTCTCACATTGTGTTTTAGAAGCTGCATCAAGTCTGATAGAATCCATCTCAATTCATCTCATTTCTTGGCTATAGGACATCTTTCATCGTCTAGCCCAGGGGTCTCCAAACTTTTTAGACAAAGGGCAAGTTTTCTGTCCTTAAGACTTTAGGAGGGCCAGACTGGTCAATTGTAGAAGATGGTATAGTAGAAATTGTCCCAGCATCAGTGAAAGTAAACAGTGCCACAGGCTTGATGGTCAGTAAGAGGAGGAATAGTGCCCATCGTCGGTGTCAGTGAGCAGAATAATGCCTCATATCAGTGGGAGGGGCAGTGCCCCAAGGGTCAGATAAAGGCAGAACCACATCTGACCCACGGGCTGCAGTTTAGAGACACTGATCAAGCCCTTTCCTCTCCACCTGAGCGGCCTGTGGCTCACCCTATTCATTCATTAGATTTCAGTAATTTCACAAAGGCTTATCAGCATAATATGTGGGCACCCCCTCCAGGTCTGCGCTTATCGCTCCCTGGTCTGCCCCGCACTCACCCCTCCACAACACGGCCCCCTTGCACTTCCTCGGCTTCTCCTCCCCCCAACTCGATCCGTCTCCAGTCCTGATTGGCCAGGAGGAGAAGCTGGAAGACAACAGTGAATATTGATTCACTAGTGTGAAAAGTGGGTGGGTTCGAGGCACAGTGCAAACTAGGGGGGTGGTGCCCCTGTGCCCCTAATGGACCGGCCGCAACTGCTACAATGTCACCTCTTAGTAAAATTTTTAAGCAGAAAACAAGATATCCCCTCCCAGGGACCACCCCTCCTTAATACATTTCACCCTGATGGGCTTTTTTCCTAAGGATGAACATGAATAAGATCAATCAGGGTGCAATGTATTAAGGGCACTAAATGTATACTGCATTTTGGTACAAAATGACTTATAAATGAGACAGAAGGTCCAAAATAAATGAAAGAACGAAAACACAACCAAACAATATTTTATGAACAGTGTAAAATATTTTTATTAGCTAAGGAAAGAAAACATATAAAGTTATTGATTAGGGATAGGTTTAAGTTAGGGTTTATGTCTACTTTAAGTGACATTTAAGTCAAAAAAAAAAAAAACTAATCAAAAAAGGTATTAACACGTACTTGCTCTGTGCAATAATATTGCACAAACATTGCTTTCCTTCTTTTCTCACAGTCCCTGCGGGCGCTATATGTTCTTCCTTTAGGTGTATCCTCTAGGGCTTTGAGCTTAATGCTTATAGTAAGTTATAGCTTATATTAGATTTTATTAATTGGATTTGAAACTACTTTTTCAAGGGATAAACCAATATTTGTTTTACTACTTCAAGGTTTGCTTCAGCAACTCCTATGTAAAAACATATTTATGATGAAATTAACTGACCCATACAGTTGTGATTATCTACAATGTGTCAATTTGTGTTAACATTTCAACAAGCGTTTACGTCTCTTTTATGTTGGTGGCCGGTGGGGTGGGGGGCGCTAAAATAGCAGCTGTTAAAGTGGTTGTAAACCCCCACATATACCCAGTGAAGTGAACAGCCTCGGGTGATACACAGAGATTAAACAAATCCTCCTACATAGGCTTTACTTGTTTATCTTAAGTCCTCTCCTCTCTACACCCCCTACGCCCTCAAAAGGGCAGAACAGCATTAAAATATTTCTTCATCTGTCAGGAGGAGGGGATGGAGAGGCTGCAGTTACAGTGTGTGAGAGCTGATTGGAGGAAAGACACACACACCCCCACAACACAGCAGAAGAAATGTGTTCTGAATAGACAAACTGTCTGCTGAGCTCCCCCCCCCCCCAACAAATGTATCTGTGTCAGGAAAACTTCTCAGAAGTGACTGATGCTGATAACAGAGGAACGAAGCACCAGACAAAAATGATACTTAGAGCTCTGGAGAGAGATACGTAAACACTACAGATATATGTGCTTTGCTCAGATTCCATGACTGAGGCTTACAACCACTTTAAGCTGTAGTTTTACTGCCTTCTGACCCCCCACATATCTATAAAAATCTGATCTATAAAGTATAAGCTGCATTCATAACTGGTTAAGAGTGTCCAAAACCTGACAGCAGAGAGACAGGAATAGGGAGGTAGATCATCCACTAAACTCCGTTCATTTCGTACAACTTATTAGGGTTTTGCTAATTGTACAGGTATCTGCAAATTAGCCTTAAGTACAGACTTGATAACAATTTGACAGGGTTAGTATCATATCTGAGTGACCTTTTTTCCATCCTGTTAGGTCTACTATGGGAATATGCATACTCTCTCCTGTTCTCAAACTGTGATAACTGATTTTCATTAAAGTATAGTGAAAGGGAGGGTTATAACCCCTGTATTTTTTTGCCATATCTGTTTCCATTGGGTAAATAGCCAATGGGAGAAAATCCCACTAAAGCAAGGGGATCCCTGGATTTCCCCAGGGTCACTTCTGCATTGTGTTTACATTGGGAGTGTAGGGATGTCACAAATGATGTCATAGCATTTCTTGTCAGTATAGAGGCCAGGACAGAGCTGTTACAGCTCTGTCCAACCTCTCCCTGCAGCAGTAGATCACTGCTATATTGACCTATTGCTGGCTGATTGCAGCTACATTGGGTAGGGGGGCTTAGGATCTTGTCTCTACTGATTAGATCCAAACGTCCCTTACAAAAGAGAAATAACATAAAAATGTTTTTAAAAAAGGAAACATAGGGGCGTGGCCAGCCGGGATCACGAGCGGACGCTTTCTGAGGAGCTCCGCATTGGCCTGCTTCAATCCTTGGGCATCCTACGAACCCAAGCAACGGTGAGCAACCCCACCACCCCATCCTTACTCCCCTCACCCTCAGCTACAATTTGAGGCCTGTATCGGCCCGATCGGCGGCCGGCGGCCGCGGCTCCCAAAATCGAGGCCGCGGCTTTTGCGGCCTACCACGGGTGTTAGCTATACCTCGGCCCCTGGAGCCGATCTCTTCCTCCCACCCACCCAGGTGCCTTCCCTACCCTCCCTGGTACCTGCCCTGAGAAGGACTGCTCCCCAACCTTCCCTGGAGGCCATCTAAAGGACCCAGAAGGAGAACCGGATGGCGGCCTACTTAGGCCTAGTAACATTCACTTAACTGTTCTGCCCCTGAGACCTATCTGGAGGACTGCCAATTCAAGTGATCCTGACACCCCCTGAATCTGCCCTTTATGGAGTCCTCACATTTATTACCACTAATGCAATTTTGGATATGTTCTAGCCCATAAACTGCTCCGCTATGCCTGAACCCTCCAGATGAACATTTAGAACCTTTATACTTTAACGTCAGGCAGCTGTTAGAAAGCAGAAGAGGAAAGTGAGCGAACAGTGACACATTTTTACTTCTTTCTACTGCGACATAGTTTTGTATGACAGGGGGTAAGAAGGCGCAAAGCCGCCGCCCCAATCAACATAACCTTACTAACTACCTGTTACGCTCAGCTCAAAAAGGGAAGATGAGTCAGAACGGTACCAAAAAACAAACCTCTGCCGCTGTGTCCCCATCCCCCCCTAACACACTTGCAAACAGCGATAATTCTCCTCCTTTGACCAAAGCGGATCTCGATGAGAGCCTTACAATTATTTACGAAAAATTAGCCGCGAAGATACAAACAGAAGTGCACAAATCCACCAATGCTCTTTCCTCTGAAATAGCGGCTTTGGGCAACCGGACGTACCGCCTGGAGACTAAACACGACGAACTATCTCTTGCCCACAATGACCTGAGAAAAGATTTTGAATCACTTGCGGAAAGCTTCTCCTTCGTTCAAGCCCAAGTGGAGGATCTAGATAATCGCAACAGGCGAAACAACTTGCGGATCAGAGGGGTTTCGGAAACGGTAGCTGACCTGGTACCTGCTATGAATAAACTATTTCAAGAACTTTTGCCAAACACACCGGTAGAGGCATTTAAATGCGACAGAATCCAATGTGCACTCAGACTCAAACCCCCTGCAGACAAACCGCCCCGTGACATTATTATATGTCTAAAAGATTTTTTAATTAAAGAAGAAATCTTACGAGCCTCCAGAGGCACTCCTAACATCATCCTGGAAGGATGCAAAATCCAAATATTTCCGGACATCTCTCCTGCAACCCTAGAGAGAAGAAGAAAAATGAAGGAGGTGACTTCTATCCTTCAATCAGCCAGAATAAGGTACCGATGGGGCTTTCCTTTTAAACTCACAATTCCTCACAATGGCACAACCTACACTGTTTTTAACCTAAGTGAAGGAAAAGAATTACTGATCAAGCTGGGTCTGCTGGAGCCTGACCCACCGCTCAGGCTACAAAACACCCCACGACCTTCTCCAATCTGGAACACCCCGGCCTCCCGCCGGGACCAACGTAGATGGCGCCAACCTTTTAGAGATTCCGAAGCATGATAAGGACAGTTGTCCTTTCTTTTGCCTCAAGCCTCTAACCATACAAAACTACTAGATGCTAATATTGGTCTCCTTTTTCAAGTTTTTGTGGAGCAACGTTTTCGCTTCGGTTATCTGTTTGTTATTTGATACGTGCCGGAGAGGTTTCATTATTACCCTCTTCTCCTACAAACTCATCTTCCTCACACAACTACTGAAAACTGCTTTATTTACAGTTGGAACAACTTTGCCAAAATGAACTCCTGTCACATATGGTATTGCCGTCCGCAATTTCATTTTTCATCGATAGATGGCAGCATAATACAGAAATGACTCCTCCACTCTGTTGATCTTCAAACTCATTTATTCTATTCTTTAACACCGACAGGGGTAACTTTCAGATTTAAACATTTAACCCTTTTTTAATCTGGTGTTATTCATACATTTTTTCTGAGTATCTCCTTCTCATCAGGACAGATACCCCATCAAGAAAAAGTTTTTTTTTTTTTTTTTTTTTTTT
>BLSH010197619.1:320536-333878 GCA_018402905.1 Glandirana rugosa
AACATGGTGCAAGAGTATGTGGGCACACGCCTACACGTACTGCCTGATGGGTCTGCCCCATTCAACTTCTGGGTCTCCAAATTGGCCACATGGCCTGAGCTTGCCCTTTATGCCTTGGAGGTGCTGGCCTGCCCTGCAGCCAGTGTATTGTCGGAACGTGTGTTTAGCACGGCAGGGGGCGTTATCACAGACAAGCGGAGCCGTTTGTCCACATCCAATGTGGACAAGCTAACCTTTATTAAAATGAATCAGGCATGGATCCCACAAGACTTGTCTGTACCTTGACAGGAATAAACATTTAGACCGGACTCACACAGCCATTCATATACTTCTTTTTTTGAATAGGCCTCAATACAAAAAAAAAACCATGTTGGCTACCTCCTCCTACTCCTCTACCACTGCCACTTCCACCTACACTGCCACGGTCACGGCCTAGTCAACCTCTAGGCTCCAACTCCACATCCACCCCCCTTCTCGTTTTTTTACTTGATTTTAATTTATTTTCCATATCCCCATTTATTTTTTGGGCACTTGCCCTAGTTTGAAGATGATTTTAGAACAGTTATATGGCTTCTACCGTTAATTAATACTTTTCAGACACAGTTTGAAGATGATCCACATTCACCTCCATTTTTGCTTTTTTTTATGTTTTTATTTTTTTAAAAATATTTAGAGTTATTTCCCTGTCCCCATTTTTTTGTAGGGCACTTGCCCTACCCTTACCCCCATTTTACTTCCTTTTGCAGCCCTCTAGGGCTTTCCAGGACTTTGTTACAGCCATTTTTGTGCCTAAAAGTTCGGGTCCCCATTGATTTCAATGGGGTTCGTTGTCCGTGCGATCGTTCGGGTTCCAAACTATTTAAATTAAATAGTTAACAATACTTGGTTTTATTGTATTACTCAAAAACACTTTCAAACTATGATGTAAAGGTCTTGATTCAATGGTAAAATTCTGAGGCAGGGGGCGGGGTGGGTGAGATAAAACACAAATTAACCCTCTCTGTTCAGGGGGTCCTGGCCCTCTGGTGAGTTCTCTTGTGTGATGGTGGCAGTGACACATTGCAGACAGCAGATGGATAATAATGCACTTTATTTGCACAGCACTTTGTGATCAATTAAAAACTTTTGGGTAACTGGACATTTGATTTAGTATTTTTAATGTGTTTTTATTTACACAGCATTTTGTGATCTTTTAATACCTTTGGATGGTATTTTTAATGTGTTTGATGTAGATCTATCACAATAAGCAATCTGATTTTTGCACTTTAATATTGGAAGGTGGGAATAGCACTTTATTATTATTTGAAGGGGTGCTGTGTGTCATAAGCAAACACAAATCCGTCACAGATGTATGTATTAATCTACAGCCACATACAGTGAGGAAAATAAGTATTTGAACACCCTGCTATTTTGCAAGTTCTCCCACTTAGAAATCATGGAGGGGTCTGAAATTGTCATCGTAGGTGCATGTCCCCTGTGAGAGACATAATCTAAAAAAAAATCCAGAAATCACAATGTATGATTTTTAAACTATTTATTTGTATGATACAGCTGCAAATAAGTATTTGAACACCTGAGAAAGTCAATGTTAATATTTGGGGCAGTAGCCTTTGTTTGCAATTACAGAGGTCAAACGTTTCCTGTAGTTTTTCACCAGATTTGCACACACTGCAGGAGGGATTTTGGCCCACTCCTCCACACAGATCTTCTCTAGATCAGTCAGGTTTCTGGCCTGTCGCTGAGAAACACGAAGTTTGAGCTCCCTCCAAAGATTCTCTATTGGGTTTAGGTCTGGAGACTGGCTAGGCCATGCCAGAACCTTGATATGCTTCTTACAGAGCCACTCCTTGTTATCCTGGCTGTGTGCTTCGGGTCATTGTCATGTTGGAAGACCCAGCCTGGACCCATCTTCAATGCTCTAACTGAGGGAAGGAGGTTGTTCCCCAAAATCTCGCAATACATGGCCCTGGTCATCCTCTCCTTAATACAGTGCAGTCGCTCTGTCCCATGTGCAGAAAACCCCCCCCAAAGCATGATGCTACCACCCCCATGCTTCACAGTAGGGATGGTGTTCTTGGGATGGTACTCATCATTCTTCTTCCCCCAAACACGTTTAGTGGAATTATGACCTAAAAGTTCTATTTTGGTCTCATCTGACCACATGACTTTCTCCCATGACTGCTCTGGATCATCCAAATGGTCATTGGCAAATTTAAGACGTGCCAGGACATGTGCTGGTTTAAGCAGGGGAACCTTCCGTGCAATGCATGATTTCAAACCATTACGTCTTAGTATATTACCAACAGTAACCTTGGAAACGGTGGTCCCAGCTCTTTTCAGGTCATTGACCAGCTCATCCCGTGTAGTTCTGGGCTGATTTCTCACCTTCCTTAGGATCATTGAGACCCCACGAGGTGAGATCTTGCATGGAGCCCCAGTCCGAGGGAGATTGACAGTCATGTTTAGCTTCTTCCATTTTCTAATGATTGCTCCAACAGTGGACCTTTTTTCACCAAGCTGCTTGGCAATTTCCCTGTAGCCCTTTCCAGCCTTGTGGAGGTGTACAATTTTGTCTCTAGTGTCTTTGGACAGCTCTTTGGTCTTGGCCATGTTAGCAGTTGGATTCTTACTGATAGTATGGGGTGGACAGGTGTCTTTATGCAGCTAACGACCTCAAACAGGTGCATCTAATTTAGGATAATAAATGTAGTGGAGGTGGACATTTTAAAGGCAGACTAACAGGTCTTTGAGGGTCAGAATTCTAGGTGATAGACAGGTGTTCAAATGCTTATTTGCAGCTGTATCATACAAATAAATAGTTTAAAAATCATATATTGTGATTTCAGTGGACATGCACCTACGATGACAATTTCAGACCCCTCCATGATTTCTAAGTGGGAGAACTTGCAAAATAGCAGGGTGTTCAAATACTTATTTTCCTCACTGTATGTAATTATAAAACACATGTCCCCTGACATGAGCACTACAAATATTTACATATCTCCAGTATCTTTACAGAACCACTAGGTTATACAGTGCTTTACACTTAGCATATAGATCCATTATCCTCTGTACCTGAATAAGCTAACACCATGGACAGTTTCTGAGAAAGGCAGTTAGAATACCAGTATGTTTTTGCATTTTTGCAAACAATTGGATCAAATCCACAAAAGCTGCAATTCAATTCCATGACCTAGAGCTGCAATGCGAGATCACTAACTACTAAGAGGTTAATTTAAAAGAAGCAGTATGGACTTACCTCCACAAAAAATAAATAAAACCTTGGCACATTTAATTGTGCTAATATTGTACCGATCCACAAAAAGGGCAGCAAGGTGGAAGCTGGAAATTACAGGCCAGTGAGTTTAACATCAACTGTAGTCAAGTTAATGGAATCACTCCTGAAAAGAAGGATCATTGATCACCTAAAAATACACAGCTTGCTGGACCCAAAGTAGCATGACTTTACTGAGGGCAGATCGTGCCAGACAAATCTGATTGAATTTTTTAACTATATCACCAATGTTTTGGACCAGGTGGTGTTGTGGACATAGCATATCTTGATTTCAGCAAGGAATTTGATACAGTTCCACATAATGATCTAATACAAAAGTTGTACAAGCTAAGACTTAAACCTTGGGTGGTTCCGTGGATATGCAGTTGGCTAAAGGATAGATAAATGGGGTTCACTTGGAACAGAGATCAGTCACTAGTGATGTACCATGAGGCTCTGTACTGGGTCCTGTTCTATATAACCTATATGTAAGTGATATAATTAAAGGTTTGTTGGGCAAGGTATGTTTTTGCTGATGATACAAAGGTGTGCAATAGGGTTGATATCCCTGGAGGTGTCTGTAAGATGGAATATGATTTGGCATTGCTGGAAAATTGGTAAAAGCAGTGGAAACTGCAGTTCAATATTTCTAAATGTAAAATAGTGAGAGAGTACAATGTTGGGGATACAGTGTTAGCCAGCACAGCAGAAGAAAAAGATTTGGGGGCACTTATTTCAGATGATTGAAAAGTGAGCAAACGGTGTGGGAAAAGCAAATAGAATTATTGGTTGCATCACTAGAGGGATTACCATAGGAGGAAGGAGGTTCTGATCCTCCTATATAGATCACTAGTGGAACCTCATTTAGAATAATGTGCCCAATTCTGGAGACCTCATGTACAAAAAGATAATGATAAGATAGAATGAGTCCAGAGATGTGTAACAAAAATGGTGAAAGGTTTGTTGGATAAAACATAGCAGAAGAGACTTCAGGAACTAAATATGTACAGTCTGGAGGAAAGAGGGTAAAGAGGAGATGATGATTGAAACCTTTGAATACATCAAGAGAATAAATAAGCTTCAGGAGGGCATTTTTTTCTATATGTAACCAAAATCAAGAACAAGGGGACATGACCTCAAACTAACTGGAGGGAAGTTCAAAACTAATCTTAGAGGGTATTATTTTACTGAAAGGGTAATTGATGCTTGGAATAAGCTTCCAGCAGAGGTAGTCAACCAGTCAACTGTAAATGTCTTTAAACACGCTTGGGACAAACATAAATCTATACTGAGACAAAATCGTTAATGAAAAATAAAATAAACAAAACGTATAAAACCCCCCAAAAAACGGACAGGCTTGATGGACTACTCAGCCTTTTTTCTGCCATCACTTTTCTATGTTTCTACATTTATAAAGTACAGCGATTGTAAAAAGTACTTAGAGTTCTGGACTGCAACACAAGCTGAGCCATAACAATATGGGTGAGATTTGGAAGTTGGAAAACAGCATGAAGCAAAAAGAATTCTGTATCACACTACAAGCTCTACACCATCACTAAGGCTGCATTCACATGTCAGCGTATACAGATTTGCCACGAATCTGCCCGCGATTTGACAGTTCTGATATTTTGACACTTTGCCATTCACCTATCAGTGCTGTCAAATCACGGGCAGATTCATGACAAATTAGCCCACGATTTAATATGCTGATATGTGAATGCAACCTTAATTATAAATGTACAGGCCATGGTATAGAGTGTCACTGCAGAGTATATCAGAGAGTAGTTTGTGATATCCGCTCCCTGTTAAATGTGGCCATAAGACTCTGATCAAAGCTTGATCTCCCTCACATGAAGCCCTACATAGGTACTGTACAGGTCATCTCCTTTATAAAATGACGCACACAAACGCATTTGTATAATGTGTGTGGTAATGGTGTAGGATAGT
Source organism: Glandirana rugosa (assembly GCA_018402905.1). Classification (NCBI taxonomy): domain Eukaryota; kingdom Metazoa; phylum Chordata; class Amphibia; order Anura; family Ranidae; genus Glandirana; species Glandirana rugosa. Next base: position 325,758 of record BLSH010197619.1, read on the forward strand.
GGTCCAACTGAGACGGGTTCAAAATCACCAAAGAAAAAAGGGGGAATTATATGCCCACAGATGAGCTCCTATAGCACCGTTTTTTTGCTATTTACCTCCAATACCCTATTGAAGTCACTGTTTCTCCACTGCTAACTGAATGCACCACTACTACAAATATAGCCATGTAGGGTAACCCTAAGTGGCCTAATCTTTGTATAAGTGGATAAGAGATGTATTGTGGTGTTTGTGCATGTGTGTATATATGTATATATATATATATATATATATATATATATATATATATATATGTGTGTGTGTGTGTAATTTCATACAAAATATATACATAACATTCTTTTCTCTGATTATTAAAATTCATTATGGAATTAAAGTGAATTCTTATAATGAATAATATAGCACACCACTACAAATTAGGTAATTAGGTCTTATGTCTGTACATTTTACAGATAATATTATTCAAATATTGATCTGTAGTTTGATCTTTAGAATAGTTTACTTAGCAAAATAGAAGGCATAAGCAAGCATATGGGACATTTGGTATGCTCTGTCATAACTAATGCATTGTTCAGTCTGCTGCACTGACACCACAATGCCGCCTGATTCTTTCACCCATCATCACCACACTGCCTGATTCACTAACCTTTCACTTTTAAATTGCCCTGCTACAGTATTTCCATCACAGATTAATATGAACCATCACAACACCGCCCAGTCCACTCCATTACCAATACCAACCTGCCCAGTTCATGTAACTGCTATCATCACACTGACACTTTATGCCTTCAGTCTCACTACTCAGCTTACTTTAGTGCCACCACAACACCAAGCAGCCCATTACACCATTATTACTACAATGTTGGCTAACATCCATTATCTATCACTATGCATATATTATTACTTGCCACGGCCATGTTTTTTGTTTTGTTTTTTAAACTAATCCACTTGAATAAGAATCCTTATTAAAAGGGTAACTCCACTTTTGTGGGGAAAAAAAATAGCAAATAAAGACAAAATAACATAGCGTGTACAATTGCGATACAAGTCATATTGTAATTTAATGTTATTAACAATGACCTTTCCCTTTCAATCTGTAGCCACTGTAATTTTCTATAAATGCCATGCAATATGGCTACCTGGAGCTGTTCTGTACACAGAGTGTGTACTGACCACTCCCCAGAAACATAATTTTCTGCTTATGTGATTGTCTCACTCATTTTCCCAGAAGTCTGCCTAAGATACAAGTCAGATTTCAGGCATCCCCTGCAACAGAAATGTCATTTTTTTGGTGAGATACTTCCAATAGGAACACCTATAAAGCAGTGGCTTCGGGGGAGGGGGGGGCAATGGGAAGGGGGCTACAGCTCCGAGTGGTCCCCCAAAATGCCCGGGTCTCGGAATTCATAGCAGAATTATTAGACTCCTGAGCCATTTACAAAGAGAGAGCCGAGATCGATCTTCCACCTCCTGAGCGCGGCTGAGTGACGGCCGAGTGACATACAAAGTTACACCTCCTGGACCCGGCATTGACTATGATGGACGTTCCACTGGTCCAATGCCAGGACTGCGGGACGTGTGACGTCCATTATAGTCACCGCCGGATCTAGAAGGCAGGAGTGTCACTGCGCCTGCAGCCACGCCGGGTGATGGGAAAGGGAGATCCCCGCTCTTGATCTGTGTAGGCGCTGCGGGCATGCAGGCGAGCGACCGGCCAGTCGGCTCTCCTACCCTATCCTGGCTCTGGCTGCCTGCATGTCTGAATGGTCACTGCCTGATCATGCATGGGGTTGGCACACTAGTGCCACTAGCACACTACAGGGAACTTTCTGCAGTAGATGCTTTTATTTCCACCCAATAAGCCTGAACTTGTATGTAGAGGTAGGTCAGGGTATGAGGTAGGTAGGTAGGTCAGTGTATGTGTCAGGTAGGAGTTCAGTATATGTGTCAGTTAGGTAGGTCAGTGTATGTGTCAGATAGGTCAGTGTATGTCAGGTAGGTCAGTGTATAAGGTAGGTAGGTAGGTCAGTGTATGTGTCAAGTAGGAAGGTCAGTGTATGTGTCAGTTAGGTAGGTCAGTGTATGTGTCAAGTAGGTCAGTGTATGAGGTAGGTAGGTAGGTCAGTGTATGTGTCAGGTAGGTAGGTCAGTGTATGTGTCAGGTGGGTCAATGTATGAGGTAGGTCAGTGTATTTGTCAGGTAGGTAGGTCAGTGTATGTGTCAGGTAGGTGGGTCAGTGTAATAGTTAATGTAGGGGTCAGGTGGGTCAGTGTAATGGTTAGAGTAGGGGTCTGGGGGGGTTAGTGTAGGGGTCTGGTAGGGGGCAGGTAGGTCAGTGTAGGAATCGGGTAGGTCAGTTTAGTGGTCAGCACTGATGAGCACCCCCGTCCCCACCCTTCGCTGACTAACACCGCCCCCGTTGGGCAAACAGTTCGGCCCGAGCATTGGCTGTTCGCCCCCTTTGGGGAACACCTGAATTTGCAGGATGTTCAGCAGTGCTCGACCCGTTGAATGCCCTGAACTGCACTGAGTGCTGCACAGTGCATTCTGCCTCCCGATTGGGCAAAGCTTTGCCCAATCAGGGTACAGTAAAAACTGGTTGTTAAGTAGCAAATAGATTCTAAAATCTACAGAAACCCTCATCAACTATTCAAAAACTAGCTTTCTGAGATTTGTCTGCAATTACCAAAAATCTGAATGGTGAATATTACTATATAATTCTGATAATAACGTGCTGAAAATAAGTAAAATTTACTGAATAAGCTGGTTATACGTGCCTGTGTCTATACAATGGATGATCATTGCCTGTGACCCATGGCATCTTTCTTTTACTCTGCACCAAGATTTGAGAAGTATTTAGAATAGCCCTGTTACTTTAAGCTCACATGATGAAAAACGTGTTTGGTTATGAAGTTCTGTCCTTTTGAGGATTCTTGTAATCCACAGCAAGTATGTCATTTTTTTTCTTATCCATAAAAAAGCAGTAGTTTCTATGGGTACCTTAACAAGGGCAATGGCTGGGAAAGATGTGCGTACTGCAGAGATAATCCAGCAGCGTGTGACAAATACAGTATAGCTTAATTCTCAAGTCACCGGTTCTCTGCTATCCTGTTATGTCTGTACAATGCAAATATTAATAGTTAATACAGTATAATAATACTACATTACCAAGTAAGTAAATAACCTTCTCGTCCTAATATGCACAACCTATCATTTTCTGGTAGAAAAAAGAAAAAAAAATGCACAAAAGGAGAAAAAGGAATAGCTACAAACACTTCACTAGACCAAATAGTGCAAATAAACAAACAAAATATAAATAGTGTTGCGCTTAAAGTGGTAATTTGTTATTTCAAAGCAGACAATATGAATGAATAATTAAATAGACACAATATGATAGATTTTTAAAGGGGGTGTGCGATATGATCCAGTCTCCACACACACTCATACAGGTACAAATGAATAATGCAAACAGTCAGAATTAAAAGAAGGTAAAAGAAAAAAAGGAAAAATCCCAGATGTGTTGATAGGGGCAACAGGCGACATGAATCCAAAATCAGTGACTCCACGGTGCTGACCAAAAAATGGCAAATTGAAAGCTTACCAGAGCATTTGGATTTGCATGGTCATATGACCATCAAATCAATCAGGCTTGTGTGGGGTGACCCCAGCTAGGATGATGTCCGGCTTCCACCTCTGTATTCAATATGCAGTTGGTACCATACAGGTATTCTGCAGGAACTTCTCAAAACACCATCTCAAGTTAGGGTAGGCATATATGGAGAAAAAGGAGGCTCCGCATAGCGTATTACCAGAGACACTTTTTTGTTGAAACAAGGTGCACTAAAAATGATACATAAAAGCCGGCATATACAAAAGCGTTAAAAGGCTGCGACAGACCTCATCTGACGCGTTTTGTCTAAATGGACTTTGTTTAGTTGGTACCATACAGGTATTCACATCCCAGACAATGTCCATTTGGACGAAACGTGTCGGGCGAGGTCCGTGTGCCTATCGCAGCCTTTTAACACTTTTATATATGCCATGTATATATCATATCGCACACCCCATTTAAAAATCTATCATATTGTTTCTATGTAATTATTCATTCATATTGTTTGCTTCAAAATAACAAATTATCACTTTAAGCGCAACAGTATTTCTGGTATTAGGATCACATATGTTAACAGGTAGAATCATGAGTATCTAATCTTCCTGGTGCTATTCCTTTGTTGTTCATTAATAAATGTACCTACTGTTTTAATACTCTCATTCGCCATTGTTAATTTGGGGTTTGTTTTTTTAGCAATAATTTGGGTAAACATCATTTCTTTGTGCTAAACCATTGTTTTTCCTTGTTAGTCCACACCTAAGCACCCAGTGTGTGATTTTATCTGAAAGAACCTTATCCATTTCTGTAGATTTCAAACAATTCATAATGTATTATTGATTGACAGAACACATGAATCTTGTTTTTTATTCACATCTCATCAATAGAAGAGTCCCTGCTGAGAATATGTAAGATATCTGGCCTCGCTATTTATCCTTTCTTTCCCTTGTTCGCAGTATTGTGCGCTTAGTAGCAGAAGAGAGATAAGTGCAAGCAGAAAAGGTACTTGGCCATGCAGAAAATCTAAAATGACTCATCGAACAAGAGCTCCCAAGAAAACATTTCCTCTCCTTCAAATTGAAAATAACCTTATCCATACTTGTCTTTATTACAATTCCCCAAATATGATTCTCAGCTACGAACTGTGCTGCAGCTGGGACCCTTTGGTGGCTTTAAAGAGCTGGTGTTGTCAAGATGATCGCTTGCTGGTTAGGAAGTATCCTCCTGAAAAAATAAGGTGCTCCACAGGAGCTTAGAAAATAAGCAAATAAAACATAAAAAAATCTTCAATCCTTATATCCTCACTGGAAGGTGATTTTCAAAATGTGTCTGCTGTAAGTGGTATTTAGCTTACAAGCTTGCATCTACTTTCGTTGTTTCAAGCCAGATGGCAATTTCCTACCTATATAGCGTAAAACGCTCAGCTCTGAAGCTCCAAAATGCCCAAAAAGAAAAATCCCATTCATTTCAATGGCCCTTGTCGAGCGTTCTTTCGCCTGAAGCGAAACACCCGAAGATTAAAAAAGTACACAAGCTACTTTTTGGCAAAATTCAAGCGGGGTTGACACCATAGACATCAATAGAAATGCCTGACTTGAGCAGAAAAACGCTTGTAAACGCTCAGATAGCAACTCTCCACCCCTAATTTTATCTCCCGCTCCTCTCCCTGGTGCTTTCTATTGGCTAAAGAAAAATGCTTGTAATACGCTTTCAAAACACTTCTAAAACGCTTTAAAAAAAAAGCTGAAACCCCCCCCCCCCACCCCCCAAAAAACAAATGATTCAGTGCCCCAAAATGCATATGGAAGTTGGAGGCTGGCCATCCGCATTGGTGGTTTCCTAACCAGCTAAGTATCAAAATTATATTTCTTTAAGGTTTAGCCATTATGCTGGCCATACATACAGCACATTTTTAACAACTGAAACTGGATCTTTTTTTTTGCCTTCCTTTGGATTAGGTACCCTTTGGTGGGTAAAAGGTTCTGAATATGGAGATTTTCTATGTATTTATTTTTTCTATTGCTTGTGTCTTTTCTTTCGCCACAGAATCCATCCAGATTTGTTTTTGTTGGTCTACAGAACAGATTTCACCTAAAGTAGGATTCCATCTTAACAGTAAACATGGGCATAAAAAGATGACTATGCAATAATTTTATAATAAAAAGCAGTATCTGCTGTCATGGGGTTTGTGTACCTATTGTGTCACTAGAGGGCAAATGTGAAGTGATATCAATGTCAGACAGCTGCTTGAGGCAGGCACAAGCAGATGTTCTAGTACAGTCCAAGTCATTTCAAACAGCAATCCAAATTGCAAGGTAGCCAGACAGGTATCCGACCATCAATACCTTTGATCAGGCACAGATTGAAGGTTTCTTTTGAAATTAAAGGCAAATAGGCTGTTCACTTTTAAAGAGAATTTTAACTTTACAGGGGAATTTTCCCTTACCTTGGCAAAGGAGGTGAAGCTCAGCAGAATTCTATCATCCATTTGTGCTAGCAAAAATGCTGTATTTTATTTTCCTTGCATGTGTTTGGGTATCCTCTACCAAGTGTTTTTTTCACTACATTTATTAAGATAAAGGAAAATGACCTAGTACTGTGAACAGCCTATTTGCCTTTAGTAAATCAACCACCGTGTGTCAAAATCCATTGAAGCATTTTTGAGGACCAGTGTGTGCTGCAGCATGACCTCAGATGCGGTGTTGATTAACTGCTTGCCGACTGCCCCACGTACATTTACTGCGGGTGGTGGCTCCTGTGCGTAGAATCAGGTACTGATACGTGACTCTGCACTTCTGAGTCTGGGGCGCGCACGGGTCCAGCAGATCCGATGTCCGCCAGGACCCAGCAATCATTCCCGAGAGAGGCAGAACGGCGGTCTGGCAATGTAAACAAGGCAGATCGCCGTTCTGTGACAAGGGAAGATAGAGATCCTGTGTTTCTGCTAAGCAGGAACACGGATCTCTGTCTTCCCACAGTTAAAACACCCCCACACAGTAGGCAAGCACTCCCAAGGGACACATTTAACCCTTTGATTGCCCCTGATGTTAATTCCTTCCCTGCCAGTTTCATTAGTATGGTGACAGTGCATATTTTTTAGCATTGATCACTGTATTGGTGTCACTGATCCCCAAAAAAGTGTGAAAAGTGTCACATAGGGGTTGATTTACTAAAGCTTGAATGTGCAAAATTTGGTGCAGCTCCACACAGAAACCAATAAGCTTCAAGGTTTTATTGTCAAAGCTTGATTGAACAAGCTGAGGTTAGAAGCTGATTGGCTACCATGCACAGCTGCACCGGTTTTTGCACTCTCCAGCTTTAGTAAATCAACCGCTTTGTCCACAGTCCCGCTATAAGTCACTGATCACCATTCGCCACCATTACTAGTAAAAAAATAAATAAATACAAATTCCATAAAAATATCCCATAGTTTGTAGACGCTATAACTTTTCCGCAAACCAATCAATATACGCTTATTGGGAGCTGTTTTTACCAAAAATATGTAGCAGAATACATATTGGCATAAATTGATTAATACATTCAATATTTTACATTTTTATTGGATATGTTTTATAGCAGAAAGTAAAAAATATTGTATTTTTTTTCAAAATTGTTGGACTCTTTTTGTTTATAGCGCAAAAAATAGAAACCGCAGAGATGATCAAATATCACCAAAAGAAAACTATTTGTGGGGAAAAAAGGACATAAATTTTATTTGGGTACAACGTCGCATGACTGCGCAATTGTCAGGTAGACCCCTTTCACACTGGGATGTTTTTCAGGCGCTTTAGTGTTAAAAATAGCACCTGTGAATAACTGACAATAACCAGTTCAACAACAGGTGATTCCCACTTGATTGTGTACTATTATTCTAGCTGTATCACATATTGAACTTGTATTGCAATGTTTTCATGTTGAGCCAGGGTATGCCCAATGGCTCTGTTTTGTTAAGTCTTTAAGAAACCAATAAAAACTACTTAAAAGAAAAATAGCACCTGTAAAGCGCCTGAAAAACTCCCCCCAATCCACCATCCCCAAGCCCAATTGCTTTCACGCTGAGCCAGTGCGTTTGCAAGACAGGAAAAAAGTCCTGCAAGCAGCATCTTTGGGGTGGTACGGGAGCAGTGTATACAATGCTCCTCCACCACCCCTGCCCATTGAAATTCGGAAGCGCCGTGCACCAGCGCTTTTAGCCCCTTGTTAAGCCCTTCTTAGGGGTTAAAAGCGCCTTTTCCCCGATTTTCGCGACCACGTGCCGCGAAGGCTTAAAGTTACCCGTCCCCACCACCTCCTCGTAACATATGTGACGAGGGCATGGTGGGGTTTCTACGACGAACGTCCTGAAAAAAGGACAGAACGTTTGCGTGACCGAGTCGCACTTTCGTTAACCCGAACCCCTACCACCTAACCCCCCTCAAAAAGTCCGCGAAATGTCCACGATAAAAAGAAAATTCATCAAAAATAACCAAAGAATTTCTGAATTGTTTTGTCTCGGTAACCCGTATGGGACCGAGTTGTA
>BLSH010197619.1:365008-388385 GCA_018402905.1 Glandirana rugosa
CGTTTGCCTCGGAGGTGGCTACGCAACACTGGTGACCTCCGACGTAGGTAGAAGTGGGTGGAAAGAAGGCCCACTACAGTGAGGACGCGTACGTGCGCCCACGACGACCAATACCGTGTCACGAGACTCCCATACCGTACCCACCGGTAAGGAAGTCTCGTGTACGTGGTTACTACGGTAACCGACGTATATGTCATATATAGGGATTTACCACGTGCAAATCCCCTATTAATGTCATGGATATCCATTCGGAATCATATCCAAATGGATATCCATGTTTATTAGATACCCTCAAATGTTGGTGAAATGCGCGCGCTCACTAGGCTCGGTCTCGCGGCCGCCGTCATATGACGGCGATTTGCGCTCACCAGCCACCTTGTCGCCGTCAGATGCCGATCGGCGGTCGGCAAGGGGTTAAAAGGACAAAACATCTATAAATGGTCACATATTGCTCAGATGTACTGAATATTGTTTTATTTTGAATTGACTTTAAAGTGGTTGTAAACTCCCATAGATTATTTGTACCTATAGGTAAACCTATACTAAGGCTTACCTATAGGTACTGTAATTATCCCCTAAACGTGCACCATTTAGGGATATATACTGTATATGCAGCCAATGGCATCATTGGTGCATGTGCTCTGAAGGAATGGCCACCCATGCCATACCCTCAGAGCACTGTGCCATAACCAGCAGCACCCGCGTGCATGCGCAGGAGTGACATCACCCGGAAGAAAGGTGGGTGAAGATGGATGCAGCCTCCAGTGGTCACAACGCATCGGTGGAGGCTCCGTTTGCATACTAGCACATTTTTGCTTTACTTCACAGGTCAGAAAAAAAAATAAAAATGAAGTCTGAAGTATACTTCCTCTTTAAGAGGAAGTAACACTAAATAAAATTAGAATAGATTTTTTTTGTAACACGTGCACTATTCACTTGCTGTTTTGATCTTTAGCATTCCTGACATAATTCCTTGGGATTGGAGTAAACTTTTACAGCCAACATCTGATTGGTTACTCAGTGTATGAGCTGTGCCCATGGTGTCTATAATGTCGCTTTTTAATTCAGATCAGCTGGTTACTTATATATTTATTGCAGTGCACTGAAAATGTTGGGGGGTCAAGTCATTACTATAACTGCTGACATCCTGTCACTATGCCACTGAATTAGATGAATGAAGAAACTAGCAAAAGATACTTTTTAATTTGCAGGAAACATTTGGGGTTACTGTAAAACCTTTCCAGAGGATAGAAATATTTTTCCAGTCTCTCCAGTCTCTTCCTCTGCATATACATGCACTGTATCCTACAACTTGCTTTCATAAATGAATTAAAAGAAAAGGGATTGAAATATGTTTTATTTGACATGACAAAATCAATCAAATACCATTTTACTTTCAAAGCATATGTATGCAGTTAAAGTACCAAATGAGAAATTCATGGTGAGCATGCAGTAATAAGCCTGCTGCATGGTGCCAGAGACAAGAAACTTGTCAATCTTAAAGACAGCCAGGATTTTTTGACACTTGCCTCATAAATTCTCAGAAATATTTTCCCAATATACAGTATAATGTACTGCATATTCCCCTTAGCTGGGATAAGCGTGAAGACAGACAGAGACATTTAAGACATTACAATGTGGCTGCCACTTTCTTTTCCGAGTTTGTATTGAACAATTTGCAATCATTGCCAGAAAAATGGTTAGGGTTGAACTCAGTGGTGGCTGGTGAAGTTTTAAGATGGAGGGCACCAGACCCCGTCCTTCCTTTTTGATCTATCCCACTTCTCATAAGCACCACCCCTTATAGAATCCTCCCACTCCATCCCCTGTATTCCACTTGCTTCTCCCATAGTGTCAGGAGTATATAGCTCAGCCTCACAGATCAGGGTATATAGCATTACGGATCAGGGTATATAGCTCAGCCTCATAGATCAGGGTATATAGCATTACAGTTTAAGGTATACAGCTCAGCCTCACAGATCAGGGTATATAGCATCACAGATCAGGGTATATAGCTCAGCCTCACAGATCAGGGTATATAGCTCAGCCTCATAGATCAGGGTATATAGCCCAGTCTCACAGATCACATGTCAAGGTATTTACCAGTTTATTCTGACTAAACACAGTCCTGCTTCTTAGCAGCAACAGGAAACTCTCTCCTTTCTTACCCCATCACTTCCACAAACTCTCTGAGCTCACACCTATACATATAGCTCCTCAACACAGGACTACAGACCCATAGTAACCCAGCACAGAACCACAGACCCATAGCTCCTCATCACCGGACCACAAACCTGTAGATTTTCCTTCAGATCATGCAATGTTTTCATGTAAAACCAGCTATTGAAAAATGATAATTGCAATAATTTCTACTAGCATGCAGAAGAACTTACTCTCACTCTACAGCCTCATAAAACTGAAACCCAGAGCGATCTCCAGGAATACATTTCCCAAACCAGGGCAAATCCTTGGAAGATAAGTCTGACATGCCCTTTGCACACTGCTACCACCATCCTGCAAAGTGAAGTTTAGTCCCCCCCCATCAGGGTGAAGCACATCAGTCAACGTGTGCTATGTATCAATAATGACAGAGAATACAAATCCTCAGCATGTTGTTCAGGAAACCGAACTGCAACTTTCGGGTCCGGAGAGCGGAGTCCAGTGGGGAGGAGGAGGAGGTTGGCAAGCCAAACAAGGAGAACTGTTTTACAGCACTGATGTATTAGATTTCATAAATAACAAACAGTATATTAGAAGTGTATTTCTTTTAATAAAAAATAGATAGCATGTAGCACATTATATTATAATAAATTAGAGTGGATGGACATAATATGATATGCTTGCTCTATGCCTGCCCCAATATTATGTAACTAGTGTCCATGTAATATTCCATTTGAAGTGGCTACAACTGTTTCGATTTTGACACCATGAATTATTTGGTAGTAGATTTTTAGCAGAGGATGCTAATTGGTATCTTTTCTCAGTATAGTATGTGTTGTCATAAAGTTGTGATGACCAAGTGAGCACAATGGAAACATATGCTGGGACTTATAGTTCCATAGAGACTGGATACCTGTAAATTGTCCAAAGTCATGCAAAGAAGCCTACAGACTGGTCACTCAAACCTTCTTAGTTTGCTCAGTGGTCTGTTGGGGAACGAATGACCATTGGAGAAAAAATAGCCTTATAGTGGAACGTGGCAATAAGATAGCAATGTTCTTCCTATAGCCAATATAACTATGCAGTACTTCCAGGTATGGGGGAATACATAACCCCCCTGCCCCCCAGAATAGAGGGGGAAGGGGACCGGAGCAAGGTGGAGAGGCCGAGGAGGCCCGGCGGACGAGAACTGAGCTGCGGGACTAAGAAGAGGGAAGAGGAGGAGGCGGTGGCCATAGAGAAGACGGACACTGGGGACCCAGTGGAGACCTCCTCCGGGACTGGCGGCCTGCTCATCTTCACTGAGGAGAGAGAGGGTCAATGGTGGCTGGTGGGCACGAATACACACCCCCCAATCAGGGGCAGCCAGGGGCTCGAGGCTTTGACACATGCTAGCCCCCCCCCCCCCATGAGGTCACTTACCAGTTCAGGCGGGCTGCTGGGGTGTGCTCTCCTCTTCAGTGGGGGCATGCTCCAGTGTCACTCTTCCAAAGCGCTGAGCATCCAATAGGATTGCCTGACGCTTTGGCCAATCGGAAAACAGGTCTCACCGACCTGCCTCCTGATTGGCGGAGAGGCACTGCAGTGTGAAAATAGCGAACATTTATTTGCTATGGTCACACAATTGGGTGGGCTCAGGGCGCACTCCCTGTGCCCCGAGCCCACCCTTTTTTGAAGCCTATTAGAGCCTCCAGCTTTAATCACGTGCTTCAAAAAACACACCCCCACCTATCCCCGCCACTCCTTGAACTCATAGGGTTTATGTATGGCATATATAATAATACCCAAAATAAATAGTATTTATATGTAGGTATATGTTCCCTAACAGATCTGATTTATTTAAAATGGCTTGGAAAGGCCTCTTTCATAATGCTGTGTTCAAGAGTCCCCTGTGTCACATTATCTGCTATCTGCTAGGCTCTGTTGAGTAGGCTTTAGAGTGCTATATGAAGGGGAATAGAGAATATTAGATTTGAGAACTCTAACTGTTTTGGCTGGCTGATCCCTGGAAAGTTTGTCATCAGGTGGTTGGACTAAGCCTTAACAAAGCATATGAGCTTTAGGAAGGCCTTCTGGATCAGCAGCCTGTGGACCCAACCTTTGTCCTTCTGGCACTTATTGTGCTGCCCTCTGGGCCCTTGCTTATTTGTAGCCTTTCTTTTGTTCTTTACCTAAGCCAGTCAAAAAAAGTATTTCTAAGACTGGGTTCTGGTTGTTAAGCAGTTTGCTTTCACACTATCGTATCTTTTTCTGTGCTGTCCATCTGTTTTCTCTTTGTATGTGTGGGCACTGATTTGTAAAGGGTGAAAATGATAATGATTTCTAGCTGCCTTATTTTACCTTTCTACCTCTATGACTGACCTACCCTAAAAGCGTTTGTTACCCTAAAAAAAATAAATGATCCTGTTCCCCTAAAGCATGAATAACAGCACAGTGCTTGTGCTGTGTAATTGGGCCCCCTGTATCATATAAAATACCTGGCTGATCCTGCCTGTTTCTGCCCTCCCCCTGTAAACTGACCACGCCTTATCATGGCTGCCGAGCCCTGACACCTTAGTTAGTTTACGTGCCTCTGTCATCCGCAGCTCTCCTCTGTCACCCCTCCCGCCTGTCAGCTGTGTCGGTGCCCACCCTCTTCTGTGATGTTTGGGCCTCCCGATTGACTGCTGAGCCCCAAACACTGCATCCATGTTCCCCTATACCAGTGTGGGGTACTTGTGACAGCTCCAACAGAGTAAAGGAGGCTGAGGGGGTTGGCTAGTATTGCAGCCTTTGTTGAACTCTATGACATTCAACACTTCCAGGAGGGTCAGATGCTGTGAACTGTGGTTTCATCTTCTGCTGCCTAAGTCACTGCTGTAACCTGAAGTAACACAAGGGTCAACGGTAACCACAGCTTGGTGGGGATCACAGGCATCTGATACTACAAGAAGTGAGGAAAGCAAAACTGTCTTATGGAGGCTGCACCATTGGAATGGAAAGTAAGTGGGAGACATGATTTGGTGCAGAGGTGAGTATAATACCTTAGATATTGCTGGAGAATTCAACTTGCATTCATTAAGGGACATGACAGGGCCTCTTTAAGTGCCACACAAAGGTACTGTTTGTAATGCCTGATACACACGATGAGATTATCGGGCGAATGATCGTCCGTTTTTTTTGCATGCTAATCTCAGATCAAATTGGCAGTCACAAAATTAGTCAAGAAAATTCTCGTACAACAGAATAAAAAATCGGAAGCGATGTGATGTGTTTTAGTGTATTTGTATTGCATTTTTGGACAGCTGTAATGGTTAAACATAAATCGTACGACCGGGCATCGTGCAAGAAAATTTTCCCTGCATGTCCGATAATGTCTGGATGGAAAATATCGGATAAATTGTCATGATCGGCTCTTGAAAGCTCTGTACTAACGATCCGATTATCGTAAATCGATTTGAAAGCGGTATTTTCCGAACGATTTTCTGATCGTGTGTACCGGGCTTAGAAATAGACTTGGATATGCTGTAAATGGGACATTGCAAAACGTTTACCTCTTCTTTGTCCTGTTTTGATTATCCTAATAGAATGTATTACACCCTGTTCCAAATTATTATGCCAATGATATTTTTCTCATTTAACAAAAAATGTTTTTTGTTTTTTCTATCAATAGATATTTATTGAGTTTTTTAAAAAGAACAGTATAGTACAAAAGTACCAGATAATATCACAAAATAGCAAAAGAAGGGTAAACAAAGAGCAAAGGTTACAATCATGTAAAGACAGAATAATAGTGGAATTTGTCACAGAAGAGACTCATGAGTTATTATATTACGAGAATACAACTTGTGTACATATACAATACAGGATGGATCGGATAACTGTTTATGTGTGGTCCTCCTTGTTTTTTGGCCACACTTCCCATTGTTTGTAAAACTTAGCTCCACTCAGATCTTTGAAAGCTAGGATACATTCATAGGTGTAATGTTGTTGGGTTAGAGACAGGACTTCCGACACATTTCGAGTTAGGTTAGATTTCCATTTCCTCATCACTATTAGGCATGCTGCTAGTAGGATATGGGTGATCACCGTACGTGAGTCTGGTGGGTATAGTTCGATCCCAATATGGAGTATTGCCAATTGTGGGTTGAGAGGGGTGAGAATCCCGGATAGTGATGCCATAAACTTGAAGGTTTGTACCCAGTAACTTGTCAAGTTCCCAGAGTATATGGAGCAGGTTTCCTATTTGGCCGCAGTCACGCCAGCAGTAGGGGGATGTGTCATTGGAGAATTTGGGTAATTTATACGGGGTGTAATACCACCTATGCATAATTTTCAGTGTCATCTCCCCATGTGCTATGCAGTGAGATGCTTTATGTATAGTTTTAATGGCAGTGGACCATTAGGTAGGTATAAGCGTGGTTTTGATGTCGGCTTCCCATTTCAGCATGGAGTTTGTTTTCTGGAGAATAGTCTTGTTTTTAAGCGTGTGGTAGATTAGTGAGATTCCTCGCTTTTGTGTGGATTGTGTCAAATAGATGTCTCGAATGGGGGTAGGGATTCTCATCTGGGGTAGGGGATTTTTGTTAAGGAAGTAGATGATACTGGTGCATGCAAATATGCAATCACTGGGTATGTCGAACTCTGCCCTAATTGTGGTTATGGATTTTATTCCGTTCCCCTGGAAGAAGTCTAGCACCGAATTAATACCCCTGGATTGGAGCCTTTTAGTTGATAACCATGGGATAATATTTTCTAGCATTTGGATCGGGTATTGCCATTGGCTTTCTGCCGCATCGCCCGTTGGGTTGCGCATTAATGCCCTCCAAGCCAGTATGGATGCCTGCATTGGTAGGAGCAGTGTGGAGATATTTCCTGGAGTCCAGGAGTCACATGTGAGCAGGCAGACTAGGTCTCCTTGAGGAGCCATAGTTGCTTCTATTTCTTTCCATGTGGGGAGATCTTCCATATTAAACCAGTATTTAAGCTGGTCCAGACGGACTGCATGATAGTAGTCCATTATGTCTATCCATCCGGCTCCACCTGCTAGTTTGTGTGGGGTTAATGTTGTTTTGGAAAATCTGACCCTTCTACCCTGCCAGACATATCTGCTAAGTATTTTTGACACAGTTTTTAAGTAATGTTTTGGTACTGGTATGGGGAGAGCTCTGAACAAGTAGAGGATCTGTGGTAGGGTCATCAATTTTAGGGAGGCCACCCTTCCCGTTCAGGACAAATCTTTATTCCCATATTGTTTAAGCTGGTTCTCTATTTTGTTGATGAGCGGTGGGATATTCAGGGAAAGTATGTTTTTAGTTTGTTGGTTAGTTTGATGCCCAAGTAGGGGATGCTCTGTGGGCTCCATTTGAATGGGAGAGATTTTTGTAGTTGTGATCTTATTGATTCCGGTATCCCCATGTTCAATATTTAGGATTTTGAAAAATGTACTTCATAAAGGGAAATTTCACTGAATTTGGTCAATATGCGATGGGTTGCTGGTAATGGGTTGGCTGGGTCTGTGAGGGAAAGAATAATGTCATCTGCAAATAACGTGATGGTATGCTGGGTTTGATGAAACTGGAAACCTGTGATAGAGGGGGAGTTCCTAAGAGTCTCTGCTAGGGGTTCTATTATGAGAATAAATATGGTTGGGGATAGGGGGCACCCCTGCCTGCTTCCATTCGATATTTTAAATGTTGTAGACAGTAACCAAGATGTGTACACCTGTGCAGTGGGATGTGAGTATAGTGCCCTTATGGCTGTTAAATATGGTCCTGTGAACCCGAATTTCTCAAGCACCAAAGACATATATCCCCAGTGTACTCTGTCGAACGCCTTCTTCGCATCTATTGAAAGAAGCAGAAAAGGCGTTCACAAGAGCTTCGCATAGCTAATAATATTAATTATTTTCCTGGTTGCGTCTGAAGTCTGCCTCCCCTTTATAAACCCCATCTGGTCTTTGCGTACTAAGTTAGGGACTATGTTTGATAAGCGTCTAGCTAAAACTTTTGTGTATATTTTTACATCTGTGTTGAGTAGTGAAATCGGCCTGAAGTTTGCTGGTGTAGTGGGGTCCTTACCAGGTTTGGGCAAAGTGACAATGTATGCCTTGAGCATTTCCTGGGGAAAGGATGCAGTTCTTGCTGCCTCAGTAAACATCGACCATAGATAGGGAGCCAGAGAAGTTTTAAACAATTTATAATAGTCATTTGAGAAGCCGTCTGGACCTGGCGATTTGCCTAAAGGGAGAGTGGCTATTGTTTCTAATATTCCTTCTTTTGTGAAAGGGGCATTAAGTCGGAGCAGCTGTTCTCCAGAGAGGGTAGGTAAGTTTGTGTTGTGAAGGAATTCCTCTATGCTCTCTCTAGATGGCTGGGGGGTATGAGGGTCTTGGTCTAAATTGTATAACTTTTGGTAGTATTTAGCAAATTGGTTCGCTATTTCTTGCGGATTGGTAATCTTATGCCTAAAAGATGGATGAGTGAGAAATGCAATTCTAGTCTTAGTTTTTGCCGCTTTAATTTTGTTGGCTAAAAGTTTCCCTGTTCTGTTTGTATTTGCATAGGAATTAGTTCTGAGATGTTTGAGAATGCCGTTATAGCGTTGTAGCAACAACATCCTCAACTCCTCTCGCAGCTTGCTCAGGTCGGTGGATATTTTGTTATTTGGTTTGGTCTTGTTAATTACCTCAAGTTTACGAATTTCTGAAGTGAGATAATCAAATCTTAAATTATATTGCTTTTTAGCTCTGGCTCCTAATTGAATCAATATGTCTCTAATGAATGCCTTGTGCGCATTCCAGATTGCAAAGGGATCGTTTACTGAGGGAGCATTAATATGGAAAAAGTCTTGGAGATTTTATCGTATGGTATATGAATTTTTGGGGTCTTGTAGAAGATCAGTGTTACATCGCCAGATATGGATTTGAGATGAGGCAGGCTCCCCCGCTATAGTAATAGAGATAGAAGCATGATCAGACCACGCTATGTCATGTATTTTGGATGATGTTACTCTCTGTAGCAGCCACTTGTCTGTAACAAAGAGGTCAATCCTCGAGTAGCTATTGTGTCTTGCTAAAAAGAAAGTATAGTCCCTTTCAGATGCATGTTGACATCTCCAGATGTCGTGGAGATCCTCTAAGTGGAGTAGATGTTGTAGGTACGGTGCTCGCCTCTGTGCCTGGGAGGTAGAGTCCATGTTCGGATCTACTGTTAGGTTGAAGTCTCCACATAGTAGAACGCTCCCGTATTTTGTTGCCTCAATTCGTTTAAAAAGGGATTTGAGAAAGCAAATCTGGTGGGTGTTGGGGGCATTGATGTTCACTAGCGTATAAGGCTTTGAGTTTATGTCACACATGAGAATAATGTATCTCCCTTCTGTGTCTAGAATAGAGTTCTTAAGTTGGAATGCCAAGGTGTCTCTTATAGCCAATAATACTCCCTTGTTCTTGTGGTCTTTGCTGCTTGCTAGGAACACATGGGGAAAGTTTTTGTGTGTGCATGTGGGGGTTACCCCGAACTGGAAATGTGTCTCCTGTACACACAAAATATCTGCTTTGTGCTTGGTTGCCTCTGACCACATAGAGAAACGTTTTGCAGGATGGTTCAGGCCTCTAATGTTTAGTGATAAGCATGTGATAGCCATTGTTTGGTTGTTGTGGGTGCTGTGTGCGGAGAGGTGCTGTACTCACTTTTGTTGTCTAACTTTTTCAGATGGGATTTCCTTTGATAAGATGTACAATTTTTAAGTAATTTCTGGCAAGTGGGCCTTGGAGGTGTGCCAGTAGGTTGCCATAGGGTTCTGTTGAATGTAAGGATCTCTTCTGACATCTGGTGAGGTCTCCTCTGTCTGAGTTGTGCAAACAACAGAAAGAAAAAATAACAACTGTAAAAATAGAGAAACATTAGCTGTAACCTTTGAAAAAAACATTATAAAAAGAGGATCAGTAATAAGATCTGTGTGCAGTTTTGGCTGCTCATACTTTGGGTAGGGGATCATGATGTGCAATAAATCTGATTTTGGAAGAATGTTGCTGGGATCCGGAGGCGCCCTTGTTGCGTTTTTTGCCCGAGCGCTTGTGTGAGACCACCTGCCAATCTGCCTCCATGGGGTTTGGGTGTATAACCATGGTGGGGGCTTGGAATGTCTCTGGGAGAATGCCCCATTTTTGTAAGGCTTCTATCCCTTTGTCTAGGGTGGAGACAGAGATAGTGGTTTCTTTGTGTATGATAAATAGTGTGGCAGGGTACTTCCACTTGTGAGGAATTTTGTGGTTTCTCAGTGCTTTGGTTATAGTCACCAAGTTTTGGCGTTGTTGTAGTGTATGCTTGGATAAATCAGGGAGTAATTGTAGGCCCACGTATGGCACAGGTAGGCCCTCAGGTTTCCTGGCTAGAGCCATTAGCTGGTCTTTGACATGAAAGAAATGAACCCTGAGGAGGACATCTCTTGGTGTCTCCGCTGGCAGGAAAGAGGGCTTATGTACCCTATGGATTCTGTCTATGGTTAGATCGTGTGGCGTCAGGTTGGGGGCAATAGTAGAGAAGAGTGAGAGTGCATATTGTTGTAGTTGCTGTGGCAGTATTGTTTCGGGTATTTCTCTGATTTTGATGTTATTACGTCTGGATACTAATTCACATGGGGGGGTCAGGATCTGAGGGCCCCCTTATTAAAGGGGGCTTCAAGATTCTGATAAGACCCCCACCCGCACACCCCTACAACCACAGCCCAGGGTTGTGGGGAAGAGGCTCTTGTCCCCCACAAATTTTAACAGTGATTTTTCTGTATATTGCCGGAAGTCGGCAATACATTACAGCCTCAATAATAAATACATTTTTCCTTCACAAATGTAATTTTGCTCTGGCTATGTTCTAAACATCAGAGAGGCACACCCTTTTACAGGCAGACTAAGGGACCCCCCAGGCACATTATTTAAAGGAATATTTCACTTTTATTGTTTCACTTTAACCATTATTAAAATCACTGCTCCTGAAAAAACAATCCATTTAAAAACTTTTTTTTCATTGATACATGTCCCCTAGGGCAGGACCCGGGTCCCCATACACTTTTTAGGGCAATAACTTGCATATAAGTCTTTAAAATGAGCACTTTTGATTTTTCATGTTCGGGTCCCATAGACTTTAATGGTGTTCGAATGTTCGCACACATTTTTTGCCCAGTTCTGGGGGGAACCGAAACGGAGGGTGTTCAGCCCATCCCTAGTCATTCCACACTAGTGTTCAGTTGGCAATGATAAGAGTGTATGAACATTATTACCCTATATGGCTTGGAGAAGTATGGACCTTGCACAAATCTGGGGCTAGTGTCTTTTCTTTGCCAGAAGGTCTTTTCCCTTCAAGTTTGGCCAGCGCCCCCCCCCCCAGCTAGTTTAAAAAAAAGGGCCCTTTAAAAAAAAAAGTTCCTTTAAGTCTTACACTGTGTTCGGGCGCCGGACACAGTGCACCATGGGTAGCATGACATCTATGCAATCACATGATTGCAGGCGTTACGCTTAATTGGCAAGGTTTAGTGCTGCCCTGTGGCGCAATGCATCGCGCCTCAGCCCTTCTATTGGTCAATGCTGGCTGTGGTCTTGTTTCTTTGGCACCGCCATCCTACATGGGCAGTGCTCTCCCTTAGAGCTGTGGCGTCACTTCCAATTTCTCTGTGGAGAGGTCTAAGCATGA
Source organism: Glandirana rugosa (assembly GCA_018402905.1). Classification (NCBI taxonomy): domain Eukaryota; kingdom Metazoa; phylum Chordata; class Amphibia; order Anura; family Ranidae; genus Glandirana; species Glandirana rugosa. The sequence continues at coordinate 376,834 of BLSH010197619.1, forward strand.
GTTCCTCTTCTTAGGCTGCTGGAAGCTTGTGTGCGATCAGGAGGACCTGAGAGAAGGAGAACAGGGCTGCGAGAACCTCACCATCCATGGTAAGTGACACTGGGACTCCTCTCCTCTATACATTACTCGCTCTGTGTGTAGAAGAGCTGGGTAACTTTTTGGTGACTAGTTGTTGGTGGATGGCAGTGTGTGTCTGGAGATGCGTTTGTTTTATCGGACATTGGTGCTACTACATACTTACAAACTGTCCCGACTTAGGAGCAGCAAGGACAGCTGCAGAGTGTCTGCCTTTGCTGGGTCCTGAGCAGCCCCCCTCCCTCCTCCCCTTTGCACATGGTCGGAAGTGTTTTGTCTGTCTTGTCAGCAAGATGATGGGCTGTAATACCTGAGTGCTGAGCTGCAGTACCTGTGTACTGGGCTGCAATACCTGTGTGCTGGGCTGCAGTACATGTGTGCTGGGCTGCAATACTTGTGTACAGAGCTGCAATACCTGTGTCCTGGGCTGCAATACCTGTGTGCTGGGATGCAATACTTGTGTGCTGGGCTGCAGTACCTGTGTGCTGGGCTGTAATGCCTTGCCTGTGTACTGGGCTGCAATACCTGTGTGCTGGGCTGCAGTACCTGTGTGCTGGGCTGCAATGCCTGTGCACTGGACTGCAATACCTGTGTGTTGGGCTGCAATGCCTGTGTGCTGGGCTGCGATGCCTGTGTACTGGGCTGTAATACCTATGTACTGGTCTGCAATACCTGTGACTGAGCTGGCTGCAATATACCTGTGTACTGGGCTGGCTGCAATACCCGTGTACTGGCTGTGGCTGCAATACCTGTGTACTGGCTGCAATACCTGTGTACTGGTCTGCAATACCTGTGACTGGGCTGGCTGCAATATACCTGTGTACTGAGCTGGCTGCAATACCTGTGTACTGGCTGTGGCTGCAATACCTGTGTAATGGCTGCAATACCTGTGTACTGGGCTGGCTGCAATACCTGTGTACTGGCTGTGGCTGCAATACATGTGTACTGGCTGCAATACCTATATACTGGCTGTCATACATATATACTGCTGCAATACCTGTGCACTGGCTGTAATACCTTTGTACTGGCTGTAGCTGCAATACTTGTGTACTGGCTGTCATACCTATATAATGGCTGTAATACCTGTGCACTGGCTGTGGCTGCAATACCTGTATACTGACTGCAATACCTGTATACTGGCTGTAATACCTGTGTACTGGCTGTGGCTGCCATACATGTGTACTCGCTGTGGCTGCAATACCTGTGTACTGGCTGCATACTGTGTTACTGGCTGCAATATACCCCACCTGTGATGCTGAGCTGCATACTCCTGACACAATATGTGGAATACAGGGGATGGAGTGGGTGGATTATATAAGGGGTGGGGCTTATAAGAAGGCGCCCCTCCGATCCTAAAACTTCACCAGCCGCCACTGAATTGGCCATAGTATCCGATGCAGCATTAAATCATAGATTCATTGCGTTATATTTTGGAAAAATAAGTACTGTGCATTGCTTGTCAAAACCAGTAGGGAAAAGAATAATTTATTTACAGCAATTAAACCTGTGATCCAAATAGTTCAGATCATGTACAGAACTGACAGCTACTTAACAATATGCAATAAATTGCAAAGTAATTCTGCTGAAGTAGACTAAATAGCGGACATTGACACTGATTTGATAAAAGTGGTATAACAATCAGTTTGAATTCTTGTTAATGGCTTTAAAAATTTGGCTCAGTTTGCAAGTCATTTGTCACCCAAGTAGCTATTACCAATAGCACTGGCAAAAATGTGTTCATTGAGCCTGATATAAATTGGCAAGACATAAATTGTTGCTTTTTTTGTGCTGCCTCTAGCAATGTTATAAATGCACTTATTCTATGGCTTTTAGCTGCACAGGCAGCTTCCCAATACATTTCTCTTTTTCCTTGTTTTCAGTATTGTACATTATTGTAGTACGTTCACAATGCTTATGAATAGCAGTGCCTAGGTTACAATTTGCTTAGAAATTGCACAGTGCCTGCATGCTTAATCACTGTAATTTCTGCAGCTACCTCAAGATAAGTACTTACAGTTTGTAAATAGCCAATCAGGTTAACAGATCTGGGTTGAGTGCTGAGCTTGGAGAGACCAAATATTATTTTCCCTATGTAGCGTTATATCTGCTCAAACAAAAACAGCTTACAGAAAGTATCACACAGCGCCACAGTGATGTTCATGAAAGGTTTTGAAGTCCCCTGCAAATAATTTTCTGCTTTATTATTCGGACCAATGCTATACTTTCAGACTTTAATTTACTGGAAATGAGTAATAGAAACATAATAATAATAATAATAATATATACATATATATATATATATATATATATATATATATATATATATATAGATATAGATATATCGTATATACGCAGCATATAAATAAATAAATAAATAGATTGTGTATATTATTATTATTATTATACAGGATTTATATAGAACCAACAGTATGTGCAGCGCTTTATAACATGAGGGCAGACAGTGCAGTTACAATACAATTGAGTACAGGAGAAATCAGAGGGCCCTGATTAGGGTCCATTCACACATACGGACCGTTCATTTCATTCTTTCTGTCACGTCAAAACGGATGAAGTATTCATCAGTTTTTCATCCGTTTTTCAACCATTTTTCATCAGTTTTTCATCCGTGGTCATCAGTTTTTCATCAGTTTTTTTTTACATCCACTACTAATGCAAAAATGGATGAAAAACTGACCATTCGTCATTTTACATCCGTTTTTCGTCCGATCCATTTTTCTGACGGATGAAAAATAGGGCTTTCATCTGTTAAAAGAAACGGATGTTGACGGAAGCGGATAAAAACGGATGCAAATGGATGATCATCAGTTGTCATCCATTTTTCCGTAGAGATGCATTGATGTCCGTTTTTCATCCATCAACGGATAAATGAAAAACAGACAACCAGTCTGTATGTGTGAAAGGGGCCTTACAATCCAAAAATATAAATAGAGTTTTTTTTAAAGATTTTGATCGAGAGTACAGTAGATCGAGAGAGTGCCCAAGGGCACATTTTATTGCTTCTATAGTAGAGAAAGTAAGGAGTGCTGGGCTGCTTGATATGTTTGTGATGATAGACATGTGGAGATTAGTAAGTAAGCAGCCCGGATCCTCCTCTTCTCAGGTCCCTTGCCGACACTCCTGGCCCCTCCCTCCTTCTGAGTGCCCCCAGAGCAAGCAGCTTGCTATGGGGGCACCCAAGCAGAGCCACTGCTCTGTGTGTCCATTCAGACACGGAGCCACAGCTCAGCCCCGTGCCCTCACATAGAGCGCACAGTATAAGATGTATTTGAAGTAAATAGTTTGGAGTGAATCACTATATACTGTATATCATTTCCTATTGGAGGCACCTGTTTGAATTATTTGTTTACAGTGAGGACTGGAGCACTGTTTGCTTGGACTTTTCTTTCATTGTGTTGATATTAAAACACAAACGTTGGAACTTTCTCACAACAGTGAGCAGGTGTTTGATACCTGGAAATGTGGAAACACGTGTTGTAGCCATTGGGGAAGTAATATGTATAAATGCTCTTCTTTAACTTCCCAGGCTTAGTGGCAAGGTCACTATATAAGCACAATCTTGAAATCAGCTGCCCCATGTCCTAGCCATGAACAATGGGTGCATTGTGATGCTTCAGAACTACTACTAGTCCCCGGCCAACAATGTGACAGATTATGTGGCTTTGGCACGCTTGTGGGTGAAATGGGGGGGTTTACAGGTTGGCATGGCAAAGGACAGGAGACATAAGAAGTAAGTCATAGGTGGAAGTGATGCCCTCAGTCCTCCCAAGTCTGATTCTGCTGAGTTTAGCCCCTTCCCCAACCCCCCAAAAAATCTAAAAGTCAGCAAATACAAATACTGTAGCTGCTAACTTTTACTATTAGGGCACTTACTTGTCCAGGCATCTAGCGGTGTCCTCACCTGAGCCGATTCTTGAATTGGCTCTCAGATGCTGGCACTGCTATCTTGGCTAAGGGAAACCAGCAGTGAACCCTTGTGGCTTCACAGCCGGTTTCCTACTGCGCATTCACTGCGTGGGGGGGGGGGGATGGGCCAAACTCAAACGGAGCCAGAAGTGGGAGCAGGTACCCGTCAAAACTAGGTACCCCCCCCCCAAAAGGTGCCAAATGTGGCAAAGGAGGTGGGGAGGAGGCAGACAAGCAGTGCTTCTCCTTTTGGGTGGAGCTCCAATTTAACGTACGCAGTAAGTGTAGCACAGTTGCAGTGTTTGTTGGATGACATTAGTAGCTCACTGATCAGTTCCCCTTGTTGTCTGGAACTGTGCTATATTTAACAATAAGTAAACTCTGAATTCTATGTACAGTAGTTTTCTGATAGCACTGTATGCCAACTATACAGTGTATAAGGAATGGTTTAAAATTACTCTGAAATAATTGAGTTGAAAGCTTTTGCAGATACATCAATATGAGGAACTTACCAGGAGACATTTACTGTAAAAAATGGGCTGACTGTGTCATAAGCACTGGATAAGGCCATATGAATTAATGAAAATATAGCTCTTGAGAACTTTTTTTTGTAATTCTTGAAATATTTCCAGTAATGTGATTCTATGTTAGGCAGCAAGATTCTTTTATAGCTGTACTTGGCCACTATAGCCATTTCACTAGGGATATCAATGCTAAGCAGGAAAGTGACAAGTTGAATCTGTATAAGAAAAAGTATTCTCTAAGAAGAGCATTGAAATACAGTAAAAGTAGAGCATTAAAGGCGAACTGCAATCAGGATAAAAATTACCACTATACTAACATACCATACATTAACATATAACTGTGTTTTATTGTGACTGCTTTGAGAAAAAAAATTCCCAACAGCTAAAAAATAGTTCATAGCTGGGGATAAGAGAATCTTATAAAATGTACTAAAGTTCTTCCACTTTGTATTGCAATCTGAATCACAACTTGAAACATGTTCTACAGTAGAGATGGGCCGAACACCCCCCAGTTCGGTTCGCACCAGAACACCGCAAACAGGCAATACGTTTGGGTGAACCCTATTAAAGTCAATGGGACACGAACATGAAAAATCAAGAGTGCTAATTTTAAAGGCTTATATGTAAGTTATTGCCATAAAAAGTGTATGGGGACCCGGGTCTTGACCTAGGGGACATGTACCATTGCAAAAAAAGTTTTGAAAACAATGTTTTTTTCAGGAGCAGTGATTTTAATAATGCTGAAAGTGAAACAATAAAAATTAAATATTCCTTTAAATATCATGCCTGTAAAGTGGCACATCTGTGCGTTGTCTAGAACAGTGCCGGAGCAAAATGACATATAAAGGAAAAATGTAATTTAAAATTGCCGTGGCTGAAATGTATTTCCGGCTCCTGGCAATATAGATTAAAAATCACTGAAAAAATTTGTGTGGGGGTATCCCCCAGTCCATGCCAGGCCATTTAGGTCTGGTATGGATTTTAGGGGGAACTCCGTGCCAATTTTTTTTTTTAATTGCGTGGGGTTCCCCCCCCAAAATCCAAACCAGGCCCTTATCTGAGCATGCAACCGGGCAGGTTAGGATGGGGGGGGGGACGAGCTCCCTCCCTCCCCCTCCTGAACCATACCAGGCCACATGCCCTCAACATGGGGAGGGTGCTTTGGGTTCCCCCCAAAGCACCTTTTCTCCATGTTGATGGGGGCAAGGGCCTCTTCCCTTTAGGCCTGGTTTGGATTGTGGGGGTACCTCAATGCCATTTTTTAAGAAGAATTTGCCATGGGGTTCCTCTTAAAGTCCATACAAGGGCCTTGTATGGACTGGGGGGACCCCACGTAAATATTTTCAGGGTTGTTGGGAATGTCCCCATCAACATATTATTATTATTATACAGGATTTATATAGCGCCAACAGTTTGCGCAGCACTTTACAATATAAAAAGAGACATTACAGCAACAGTACAATTTAAAACAAGAGGGTTAGAAGGCCCTGCTCCTGTGAGCTTACAATCTAAGGAGGGGGTGCTGGTGAAACAGAAGGTAGGGACTGTGAGGGATGAACTGATGAGGGGAGCCTCCCTGAAGAGATGAGTTTTCAGGGATTGCCTAAAAGTGGACAGAGTAGGAGAAAGGCGGACAGATGGGGTAGAGAGTTCTAAAGGATGGGAAAGGCTCTGGAGAAGTCCTTGAGACGAGCATGGGAGGAGGAGACAAGGGAGATAGAGAGCAGAAGGTCTTGGGAGGAGCGAAGAGGATGGTTTGGGCGATATTTGGAGATAAGTTTGGTAATGTAGCTTGGGGCAGAATTGTAAATGGCTTTGTATGTCATGGTTAGGGTTTTGAATTTTATTCTTTGGAAAATGGGAAGTCAGTGGAGGGATTGGCAGAGAGGAGTGGCGGACACCGAACGGTTAGTAAGGTGGATGAGTCTGGCAGCAGCATTCATGATAGACTGAAGAGGGGATAGCTTGCGGAGAGGTAGGCCAATTAGGAGGGAGTTACAATAGTCAAGACGAGCGATAACAAGGGAGTGAATAAGTTGCTTAGTAGTGTCAGCGGTTAGGAAGGGATGTATTTTGGAGATGTTTCGAAAGTGAAGTCTGCAAGATTTGGACAGTGATTGGATTTGGGGCTGAAAGGACAGGTCAAAGTCTAGGATTACACCTAGTACCTTGGCATGAGAGGAGGGACTGATAGTTGTATTATTGACCTTGATGGAGAAGTCAGGGGGAGGGGCACGGGCTGAAGGAAAAATTATGAGCTCAGTTTTAGAAAGATTGAGTTTGAGGAAGTGGTGTGACATCCATGCTGATATGTCAGTTAGTAAGTTAGTAATGTGAGTGGAAACCGAAGGAGTGAGGTGAGGAGTAGAGAGATAGATTTGCGTGTCATCAGCATAGAGGTGGTATTGGAAGCCATGGGAGTTTATTAACAGGCCAAGGAAGGAGGTGAATATGGAGAAGAGAAGGGGTCCAAGGACAGAACATGTGGACAAGGTGCTTTGGGGAGGACACCAAAGCACCCTCCCCATGTTGAGGGCATGTGTCTTGGTATGGTTCAGGGGGGGGGGCGCGCTCGCTCGCCCCCCCCCCCATCCTGGCCTGCCAGGTTGCATGCTCGGATAAAGGTCTGGTATGGATTTTGGGGGATCCCCACGCCGTTTTTTAAAAAATTTTGGCACGGGGTTCCCCTTAAAATCCATACCAGACCCCAAGGGCCTGGTATGGATTTTGGGGAGGACCCCCACGCCATTTTTTTTATTAAATTTGCTGCGGTGTTCCCCTTAACCACTTCAATAGACTGTGTTATATATACTACACTGACTGTACTATATATTCTCCACTGTATTATATATACTACAATGACTGCACTATATTTATTTTTATTTATTTTAGGTACTTATGTAGCAAATTGTAATTACATGCCCCTGTTAGACAGGCACAGAAAATTGGGCCTTGGGTGTTGGTGGTGCTGTACTGTACACCGCCAAATGCACTGTATATATAGTCTACAATGAATGCAGAGTATATATATATATATATATATATATACACTAGACTGTATATATATATATTAATACACCACCTGAAGTGTATTATATACTGTACAACTGTACACCTGTACACCGCCGAATGCACTGTATATATAGTCTACACTGAAAAAACATTCCTTTCACACATGCTTAGTGTTTGGCCGAAGCCGTTTATTATCAACTGTGTTTACTCTTTTTATATCATAATGACAACAGAAACTACCCAAATGACCCTGATCAAAAGTTTACATACCCCAGTTCTTAATACCGTGTATTGCCCCCTTTAACATCAATGACAGCTTGAAGTCTTTGGTGGCATTTGTGGATGAGGCTCTTTATCTTCTCGGATGGTAAAGCCGCCCATTCTTCTTGGCAAAAAGCCTCCATTTCCTGGAAAATCTTGGGCTGTCTTGTATGAACTGCATATTTGAGATCTCCCCAGAGTGGCTCAATGATATTGAGGTCAGGAGACTGAGATGGCCACTCCAGAACCTTCACTTTGTTCTGCTTTAGCCAATGACAGGTCGACTTGGCCTTGTGTTTAAGATCATTGTCATGTTGGAATGTCCATGTACATCCCATGCGCAGCTTCCTGGCTGATGGATGCAAATGTTCCTCCAGTATTTTTTGATAACATACTGCATTCATCGTGCCACCAATTTTGACCAAATTTCCTGTGCCTTTGTAGCTCATACATCCTCAAAACATTACCGATCCATCTTTGTGTTTCACAAGCCTTGTACTCTTCTCCAAATGTAGCGTTTATGGTTGTGGCCAAAAGGTCAATTTTGGTCTCATCACTCCAAATGACTTTGTGCCAGAAGGTTTGAGGCTTGTCTCTGTGCTGTTTGGCGTATTGTACGCAGGATACTTTGGGGCATTTGCATAGTAATGGCTTTCTTCTGGCGATTTGACCATGCAGACTCTCTTCAAGTGCCTCCTTATTGTGCATCTTGAAACAGCCACACCACATGTTTTCAGAGAGTCCTGAAGATATTTGTGGGTTTTTCTTTGCATTCTGAACAATTTTCCTGGCAGCTGTGGCTGAAACTTTTGTTGGTCTACCTGACCGTAGTTTGGTTTCAACAGAACCCCTCATTTTCCACTTCTTGATTAGAGTTTGAACAAAGACTTTGATTTACACCTATTTCTTTGATTCTATCTTTTCTTTTTAACTACAGTTGTTTTTTTATCGGGTTATGTGCAATATACTGCCTTTGTAATAGGTTTATATATATTTGTTATGACGAGTGCATATAGTACATAGTCATCGATTAATAATGATATTATATATTTTGATGACAGGTAGTAATGGAATTCCTCTAAGGTGATATGGAGAGTGAACTTAGCCTATACAGCCAGTGCTTTGAGTATAAACATGTGGAAAGAAAAGAATGAAACAGAAAATGTGTTTTTCACATTGTTGATTAATTGTTTTATTGATTCCTGGTGTGAGATGAATATATATGAAACAATTGAATGTTGAAACATTTATGATGGTTCCTACCTGAGGAAGGGTGTAAACTGTTGTTCTAGCCCGAAACGTTCAATATTTTTGGAACTACTCGATATATGTTTGTATATTTTTAAAATTTTCATTAAAACTTTGTGTGCAGCAATCCTGGATTTTTTGTTTTACTTTCCTACCAGACCAATTTTCAGCTTTCAGTGCTTTGAATGACAATTGCATGGTCATGCGACACTGTACCCACAAATAGAGCTTTCTTTTGGTGGTATTTGATCACCTCTGCGGTTTTTAATTTTTGCGCTACAAATAAAAAAAGACCAAAAATTCTGAAAAAATTCTGTTTCTGTCACAAAACTTTGTAAATAAGTAATTTTTCTCCATCTGATGGGCACAGATGAGGCAGTACTGATTGGCACTGATGAGATGGCACTGATGAGGTGGCACTGACGGGCACTGATGATGAGGCACTTCTATGCAGCAATGTTAAGCACTGATAGGCGGCACTGATAAGCAGCATTGACGGACACTGATAAGCGGCACTAATGGGCACTCATAGGTGACACTGATTTGCACTCATAGGCGGCACTGGGCACTGATAGGTGGCACTGATGGGCACTCATAGGTGGCACTGGTAGGTGGCACTGGTGGGCACTCATAGGTGGCACTGGTATGCACTGATAGGGGCACTGGTGGGCCGATGCATTAATACTGGCCCATTCCCTGGTGGTCTAGGGTGGCACCTGAAGGTGGCACTGAGTGCCATCCATATTGGGCACTATGCACCTTACCTGGTGGTCTAGGGTGGTCTCCCTGGTGGTGCTGATCAGCCCCCTAGTGGTCCCTGGTCGGCTCCCTGGTGGTCCTGGGTGGGCACATCCCTGGTGGTCCCTGGGCAGGCTCCCTGGTGGTCTAGTGTGGCGATCCTAGGGGGGGCTGTGCTGATAAATCAGCACAAGCCCCCCCTGTCAGGAGAACAGCCGATCGGCTCTCCACTGCTCAGGTCTGCAGACCCGAGTACAGGAAAAGCCGATAAATGGCTTTCCTGTTTACACTGTGACCAGCTGTGAAGTGCTTCCGATGATAGCGAATCAGGCTGACCCACCATACCACTGATCGCCGCGATTACGCACCCCCGGGCGCTTGCCGGCATGTTATCCTGAGGACGTCATATGACGCCCAGTCAGGATAACTGAACCACTTCCCAGCCATCATTCTGCATACGGCGGTCGGGACGTGGATATACTATACTATATATGTACATTCTTACACTGCCTGCACTGACTGTTTATACTCTACACTGAATGTGATGCATATATAGTCTACACTGAATGCAGTGTATATACATACAGTATCTCACAAAAGTGAGTACACCCCTCACATTTTTGTAAATATTTTATTCCATCTTTTCATGTGACAACACTGAAGAAATGAACTAATTGGTGTAAGATGTTGCCGCGCTATGGAGTAGAATGTAAGAAAAAATAAAAATAAGTGATATTACTAGCTGTTGCATACCTTACATCTGACTAGCAGATGTTGGCATATAGAAAAAAAGAGAGTAAACAGTGGGTGTGGCGCTGCTAAAAAATATATAAATGTGTGGGTATGATAGGTCTAGGATTGTGGGATGTGCAAAGGGTTTAGTCGTTAAACAATACAATAAAGTGCAATGTGCAATATGTGCCTTAAAAAATGCAAATTCATAATGCAACATGTGTGTTAAAAAGTGCAACGTGCAAAATGTGTGTTATTGTATATTAAATATACAGTGCTATAACGAGCTAAGCGAGCAACATCAAAAAAATTCAGGTAGATATTGAAAGTAAAAATGAAATAATAAATCAATAATATATATAGTGCTGAATAGGACAAAAAAGTGCAAATACAACCTTCAAATCCTGTGCCAGTTCAGTGTTCAGTTGGTCAGGGAAATATAAGAAACTGAATGAAGGACCACTTTGGATTATCAAAGAAAGATGCCATTTTGTTGGTTTATTTTATGAGTGGTTAACAGGAAACCGTTCTGACTATTTCTATTTAATAAATAATCTTCCTTCCATTTGCTGCCAACACATCTGCTTAAGCAATCTGTGTAGGTTTTCTTGGAAACACAGAAAGTGTTGCATTGGCGCTTAAATTGACAAAGTGTAAATATTTAGGGCAAACTCCAATCATTCAAATACAAAATATACATTTAGCCTGAAGTATTTTATGCCTCTTTTATTTTAGGGTGCTTTCACACTGCAGCGCTGTGGTTTCCCTGCAGTACAGGTGAAGCACAGAGTACTTTCACGTGACTTCTAAAAGACATTTTTTAAAATTGTTTTTTATTTTTTAACCACTTGACCACTGGGCACTTAAACCCCCTTAACAACCAGACCAATTTTCAGCTTTCAGCGCTCTCACACTTTGAATGACAATTACTCAGTCATGCAACACTCATTAACAGTAAGTTTCACACTCTCGCGACTTTCGACTTTTAACCAGACCAACAATTCCCCCAAATTCACGGGTCACCAGTTCACCAATTTT
>BLSH010197619.1:393858-411876 GCA_018402905.1 Glandirana rugosa
CTTTAGTGTTACATACTAAAAATTTGATAAATAAACATACTATGTCGACGTTTATTCATAAACTAATCCCTCCTGCAGTGTGTGCAAACCTGGTGAAAAACTACAGGAAACCTTTGACCTCTGTAATTGCAAACAAAGGCTACTGTCCCAAATATTAACATTGACTTTCTCAGGTGTTCAAATACTTATTTGCAGCTGTATCATACAAATAAATAGTTTAAAAATCATACATTGTGATTTCTGGATTTTTTAGATTATGTCTCTCACAGTGGACATGCACCTACGATGACAATTTCAGACCCCTCCATGATTTCTAAGTGGGAGAACTTGCAAAATAGCAGGGTGTTCAAATACTTATTTTCCTCACTGTATCTATCTATCTATCTATCTATCTATCTATCTATCTATCTATCTATCTATCTATCTATCTATCTATCTATCTATCTATCTAGTATAGATTTTACTAAACTGCTGCACTAACTGACTGTATGCAGATAGCCCTATCTATCTATCTAGTATAGATTTCACTAAACTGTCTTTTCTAACTGACTGTATATAGATTGCCCTATCTATCTAATATGTTTTTTCACAAAAATCACAGCTAGCTACACTGAACTGCCTGCACGTCACTCGCTACCTAAGATCACTATCTCCACGTTTAACACACTACATAGAGCCGCTGTATAAGCGGCTTTATATAGTGCAGGGCGTGGATTGAGGCTGCTAAGCAGTGATTGGCTAAAGGCACCCTGCTTTTAGCCAATAATATCTTTCACAGCAGAGCACTCTGTGATTGGCCAAAGCATATAGGTCATGTGCATGCTTTGGCCAATCAGCGGGCGGCATTTTACCCTGCCATTGGAATGCATTATGGGGCACTCAAAGTTCCCGCGAACGCCCCATATTGTTCGGGATGCGCCGAACAGGCGAACCCCCGATGTTCCAGTCGAACATGCGTTCAACTTGAACCGGGGGGGTCCATCCCTACTAGTGATGGTAACAACTGCAGTGCAGACTAGTAAGATACATTCTCACATATAGACAGCATGTTCCTTATTAGCACATGTGCTGCCCCTTCCTCTCCCAGTTTACATTCTTCTGTTCAAGAGACAGCAAGAGGCCAATATATTTCTTCTGAATACATATCTGCAATAATTTGTGTTTATTTAAATATCTCTTTGGATTCCCTGCAAGGTAGCTACCCTGTGGGAGAAGGATGTGGGGGCATTTTAGGAGGACCAATGGGAGGAGGCCCTACAGGCAATACAATCCTGCTCTCTCAATGTGGCGCAATGTCTCTCCGAACTATATTGTCTTGCGAGTACACTTAACCCCTGCAAAACTGCACAGGATGGGCCTGAGAGACCACCTGGAGTGCGCCAGGTGCCTCAGAGACCACTGAGACCTCATTCACATACTTTGGAGATGCCTCAAGCTCCATCTCTACTGGGCAGGGGTAGTGAACACTATCAGCAAGGTGTTCCAGGTGGGAATCCCACTGGACCCTGTTGGGCATCCTTGATGATCTTCCCATTGAGGATGTCCACAAACATGCAATTGGTAGAGCACTTTTTCAGGCCAGCTGACTCATTCTCAGACATTAGAAGGAAACTAAGCCTCCCATGCTTCGGGAAATGGATGAATCAAATGGGGGACACCCTCAGACTGGAAAAATATATCTTTCAGCACAGGGGTCGTGCAAACAAGTTTAATGTGTTATGGTCACCATGGCTAGATACTCCTGGCCTCAGTCCAGTTTATCTGGTGCTAGACAGAATACTTACCTGAACAGGGGGTAATGTTGTTGATATTGCTTGCATGTCAGACTTGGAGCAGGCCCATGGCCATGGGGGAGACTTGGGGGTGGGGGTGTGTTATACAATACACTGTATGCAAAATTGTTCTCTATAGTTGGATGTGTTGTCATGTTGTTCTAAATGCCTAAAAATTATTTCTGGAACATGTAAAGCTGACTGACTTGTTACCATGTTTTTTCTTCAATAAAATCATTTTTGATATAAAAAAAAAATATATATCCATTTGGGGTTTTGAACTCTAGGCAAATTTGTTTTCAATTTGGAATAGAGTAAGGGAGGGCTATAGCCCCTTGGCAGATTTATTTTGCCATCTTTGTCTTTTCACTTCCTGTCCCATAGTGAAAACAAGAAGCAAGAGGAAATCTCTGCAAATTAAGAGAATTCCTTGTGGATCCCAATGTCACCAGAACTAGTGTTTCTATTGGAAGATTTTACCTCTATTACTTTTCTGGGGACAACCCAGAATTTGAGATTCTCTTTTACTTTCAACAATAATTGTAAACAGGACAACTAGGGAGGGTGGATCTCCCTAATGGGGGCACAGACATCAAATAAAAAAAACAAAAAAAAGCAATAGTTGTTCTAATCCATATCCACCGTATCCAAAACCTAAAAAAAAGCTTTGCATTTAGTTATATTTTAAGTAAGGGCCACTACTTCTTATACTCACCCGACAAACTTTCCCCAGTACTTACAATGCAAAAGACTTATTTCACAGTGTGATGGTGATATACTGGACATCAAATCCAGTTTAGGTTAAAGTAATTGTAAACCTTTTTTTAAATAACAGACATATTTTACTTAGCAGCTCTATGTAATGTTTTTTACACAGCAGCAGCAGGTGCCAATGGCTTCTATGCATCTTCCCTGTGAGGAGAGAGAGCAGAGAGAGCTGCTGATCTCGAACACAGCTCTGGATCAAAAATGGGCTCAGAAAAGTATAGGGGTGAGGGTGGGGCTAAGGGGGAGCAAAGGTTTTTTACCTTAATGCAGAGAATGCATTAAAGTGAAAAAAAAAAACCTTCAAATTTTATAACCACTTTAAATCTAAGATATTATCAGTTTTAGAATGGAAGATGAATGCTGTAAATAATGCTTTCAAAAACAGCTTTTGAGCACTAGCTAAATTATTTGAAGCAATGCATTGTCAGGCGTTCTGTGAAAATACAGCTCAGTTTTTATTATTTCTTTTCATACCACTGTGCTTTTGAGTTGCTAATAACTGCAGAATGTGAACGAATGAGACAGGCAACTATTCTGTGTTGTTGGATCCCTTTATTTATGCTGTCTATGACTTAACTTGTCATAATAGATGAATAGTGAATACGAGAAAGTGAGAAATATGCAGATGTATATACAGTATATGTATGATATATATATATATAAATATATATATATATATATATATATATATATATATATGTACAGGCGGTCCCCTAGTTACAAACATCTGACTAAAAATTACTCCTACTTACAAACGGAGGGAGACAACAGGAAGTGAGAGGAAATCTACCCCTAGGAAGGGAAATTCACTCCTGTAAGAGTTATTATGGGAAAAAGGTGTCTCCACTGATGCTTTATCACCAATCCTTGTTTCCACAACAATCCAAAATTTTCAAAATTCAATTATCATTGGGACAGGAAGTGAGGTGAAATCTTCTGAACAGAAACATAGACAGCAAAACAAACATTACAGGGGTGTTACCCCTTCCCTATGCTTACAAACAAATTCAACTTAACCACTTCAGCCCCGGAAGGATTTCACACTTTTAGGACCAGAGCACTTTTTGCGATTTGGCAATGTGTCGCTTTAACTGACAATTTTTATTTGATCCCCTTTGTGTCATTTCTGATCACCGCTATAAACAAAAGAAGAGCGACAATTTTGCAAAAAAAAAAACAAATTTCTTACTTTTTGCTAAAATATAAATCCAAAAAAATATATAAAAAACATTTTTTTTCATCGGTTTTGGCAGATTTATATTCTTCCTCATATTTTTGGTAAAAAAATTGCAATCTGCGTTTATTGATTGGTTTGAGCAAAAGTTGCAGCGTTTACGAATGATGAGAATTCATTTATGGGGTTTTTATTTTTTTTTTATTTTTTACTAGTAATGGCGGCGATCTGAGATTTTTTATCGGTACTGCGATATTTCAGGGGACATGTCGGACCATTTTGACACTTTTTGGCATTTATACAGCTATCAGTGCTATAAAAATGCACTGATTACTGTGTAAATGCCATTGGCAGTGAAGGGGTTAACCTTCAGGGGGCGCTTTAAGGGTAAACTGTGTTCCCTGGGTGTGTTCTAACTGTATTTGGGCTGGGCTGGCAGGGGGAGGGGAGTGATCACGGCTTCCATATACAGGAAGCCTGTGATCACAGCCCTTCCCTCTCTATAAGAATGGAGATCCGTGTTTACTTACACTTTTCACTGCGGGGGGGCCATTGTGGGTAGCCGGCAGAGATCGAGTCTGCCCTACCCGCTCCCTGACCCCCCGGAACACAGTGAGTGTGTGAGCGTCATATGACGGCGGTTGTCTTATCGAGCCATCTTGCCGCCGTCATACTGTGGTCGGCAGTTGGTTAAGAACAAGCCTACAGTCCCTATCTTGTTTGCAACCCGAGGAACACCTGTATATATATATATATATATTGCGGGAGATTAGCTCGTGGGGATCATCTTTCCACAGGAAAATAGTCAGTGTACAGGCAACTTTTCTTTCAAATCTGGCGGCTTGCCAGGTTTAATGGTAAAAGGTTGCAGGTTAAAAACAAACAAAATAGAAAATAAGTCCTTGCCGCCCGGTGCTAAACTAAACAGTATAGTTACCTCAATACGGCGTGGGGCTGGCCCCGACACCCACAAAACATAAGCCAAAATGCAAACTTTGTCTTTTAAAGTCCAAACAGACACAGAGCTCCCTCAGATCCCTCTCTGAGTTCCAGGGCAGAGCTAGAGTGTGTTCTCTTCCTGGTTATTTAAGCCACTTGCTGGTGGGCTCCAGTGGACCACAAACTCCAGACCAGAACCAGCCCCGCCATGGTGGCTGGTAAAATCCGGACTGGACTTTGTTTAATCCAGTCCATATGGACGCATGCGAGGTGACAGGTAGCGTCCGTCTACCACTTTGCCTCGCATACCATCTCATATCCTCCCCTTCTGCTCAAGCCCCTGCGGCTGAGCAACTGTCCCAACCACACAGTGGACTCGGAAGAGGGCATCCGCATTGTTCTGGAGTCTACCCGTCTGGTGTTCCACTGTGAACTTAAATGGCTGTAGGGCCAGGAACCACCTAGTCACCGACTATTTTTCTATCTGTTGTCACACATCCACTTAATGAGGGCATGGTCGGTGACTAGCCTAAATGACCTTCCTAAAAGGTAGTACTTCAGCGCCTCTAAGGCCCACTTGATTGCCAGGCACTCCTTCTCCACAATGGCATAGTTCCTCTCATGCCTGTTAAGCTTCCTGCTTAAGTAGACAACCGGGTGTTCCTCACCATCTCTGATCTGGGACAGAACAGCAACTAGTCCCACCTCAGAGGCTTCTGTCTGTACAACAATCTCCTTTGTTAAGTCCAGGGTCAGGAGCACTGGCTGTACACAAAGGGCCTGTTTCAACTTCTGGAATGCTTTCTCGGCTTCGAGATTCCACTTAACCATGCCCGACCCTCTCCCCTTTGTCAGATCGGTCAGAGGGATGGCAATGGTGGCAAAGTCAGGTATGAACCGCCTGTAATACCCTGTAATCCCCAGGAAGGCACAAACCTGTTTTTATTCACATCCATTTATGAATTGCCTCAATCTTATTGATCTAGGGCTTGATCAGTCCCCGACCAATAACATATCCAAGGTATTTGGCCTCCTCCAGGCCTATGGCACACTTTTTTGGGTTGGCTGTTAAACCTACTACCCTAAGAGAATCAACGACTTCTTGTACTCGGGCAGATGCGATTCCCAATGTGGACTGTGGATGACCACACCATTCAAATAGGCAGCTGCATAGGGGCGATGCTGCCTCAAGGTTTTATCCATCATTCTCTGGAAGTATGCAGGGGCCCCATGTAGACTAAATGGCATTCGCTTGTTCTGGAAGGACCCCTTGGAGGTAGAAAAGGCTGTTTTTTACTTTGCTGATTCCCTTAGGGTGATCTGCCAGTAGCCCTTAGTTAGGTCTAGGGTTGTTATGTATCGGGCACCTCCCAACCTGTCCACAAGTACGTCAACCCACGGCACTGGGTACGCGTCAAACTAAGACACGTTATTCGGTTCCCTGAAATCGTTACAGAACCTGATAGTGCCATTGGGTTTTGGGACCAGCACTATAGGGCTCGACCAGGAGCTGTGGGACTCTTCTATCACATCTAACTCCAACATTGTTTTTATTTTCTTTGCCACCGCCTCCTGTCTAGCCTCAGGTCTAGCCCCAGCCTCTGGGGTTTTTCATTTATGCGGACCCCTGGTTCCGTAATTAAGTCATTTTGTAGTACGGTGGCCAGTCCGGGTAGGGGAGAGAAAAAAAGCTCTATTTTTACTGATAAAATCCTTAACGCAATTTTGTTGCATCAGTGGCAAGGACTCAGTTATGGGGACGTCTGAAGTTATGGATAGCATGTCCTCTTTAGGAGTGGGCACTGCCAATAAAGTCTCTCTGTCTTTCCATGGTTTTAAGAGATTCACATGGTAAATTGGGTTTCCTTTTCCCTGGGTGGTAAACTTTGTAGTTCACTTCCCCTACTCTTTCCCTAATCTCAAAGGCACCCTGCCATTTTGCTAGGAATTTACTTTCAACCATGGGGACTAGCACCAGCACTCTGTCTCCGGGGTTGATAGTCCAGTTTTTGGCACGATTATAATCCCATCCTGGACTCGTGCCATATGTTCTCGTACTAGGGGCAGGACTGCTGCGATTCAATCCTGCATCAAGGAAATATGCTTGATGACCCTCCTATATGGGATGGCCTCTCCTTCCCACATCTCTTTTGCGACATCTATCTCTATGTCTACCATACAAGAGTTTAAAGGGGGGAATACTCCGTAGATGCTTGCGGAACCTCTTGTATGGCAAACATGAGGTACAGAAACATATCCCAATCTCTCCCATCTTTTTGCACTACCTTTTTCAACATGCTTTTGAGTATTTTATTAAACCTCTCCACAAGTCCTCCTGTCTGGGGGTGGTAGACCGAAGTACGGAGATGGGAGATTTTATACAACCTGCAGAATTCCTTGGTTACACGGGACATAAACGGGGTGCCCTGATGCATCAAGACCTCTTTAATGATCCCCACCCAGCTAAACACCTGGACCAACTCACTGGCGAAAGTCTTAGAGAAGGTGTTCCGCAAGGGTATGGCTTCCGGATAGCGGGTCGTTTAATCTAGTATTACCAGAATGTGCTGGTGTCCCCGGGCAGACTTTGCTACTGGTCCCACGAGATCCATGCCAATTCTTTAGAAAGGCACTTTAATTATGGGCAGTGGAACAAGTGGACTACGAAAACGGGGTGAGGGTGCGTGCAGAGAGTTGACACTCAGGGCAGGATTCACAATACTCTCTGATATCTGCATGCAACCCGGGCCAGAAGAATCTCTGGGTTATTCTCTCCCTGGTCTTATCCATACCCAGATGTGCCCCTATTACATGTCCATGTGCTAGATCTAGCACAATCCTGTGAAAGGGTTTGGGAACCACTGGCTGTTCCACCTCATCCTCCCCTCATTTCACTACCTGATACAACAAATTATCTTTAAGAGCCATGTAGGGAAAAGACACCCCCCAATTAGAGTCCACAAGTTCCCCATCCAACACCTTCACATTTTCTCTGGCTCTAAGGAGAGTGACATCCCGTAGGTGCTCAGTACAGAAGTCCTCTCTCCAGACCTCTAAGTCAGGTACTACATTCTGTTCACTCTCACAGTCAGGGTCAGAGACATTTTCTGGGTCATTAGCCCCCCAGCTGGGAGCAATCTACCAGCTCCTCCGGCTCCCCAGCCAGTACAGGAAAAGGAAGAGGGTCTCCTCCTTCCTCGGTCCTGTCACCAGTCTCTCCTTCCATTTGGCAAAAAGGGTCGGGTGAGAGTTCCCATGCTTCCGCAGCAGAGGGAGCTCTATTCTCCAGACTCCCTGTGCCTTCCCATAACCTCCAAAAATGTGGAAAATCGCTGCCCACTAGGGCATCATATAGCAGTGAAGGTACTACCCCCACTGAATGAGTCACACTGCCCCAAGGGGTGTCAATCTCAACCACCACCATGTGGTAGTCATGAGTGTCCCCATGGATGCAAATGACCTAGACAGTGCTAGGGTGTAACCTGGCAGGATTTACACAATTGCTTTTTAACAATATTACCACACTACCAGAGTCAAGCAGTGCAGTGACTGGCTTTCCATCAACAAAAATAACACACATTTGCTTCTCCATGCGACTTGAACATGATGCTGTATATAGGATCTGTGCAAAAAGAGAAAGGCATCTATTCACATAAGTATAATCGCATTGCATGGGTTCATCATTCGGGGGACAATTGGCAGCAATATGGCCCAATGGCATCGGTAGCACTGTATGGGCTCTATACCCAGTCCTCACCAGGGTCCCCAAGACCTTCCTGGCTTCTTTTGGCCAGTCTCCAGGTCTAGAGCCCACAGTCTCTTTAGCTGTAGCCATCGTGTCAGATCTTACCAGGTCTGCCGGGCAATCTTTCATCCCTAGATACATTGGAGTGAGGCGCAGAAAGCAGCAGGGAGCGCACGTAAATAACGGTCCATGACCATGCGCTCAACAATCTGGGCACCTGGCAACGTAACCGGCTGTAGCCACTTCCTGGTGAGGTGGACCAGGTTGAACATCTGTGAGCGGCGTGGCTTGTCTGCCATGGTGACCCCTAGGCATGCAAATATCTCTGTCTTTAGGGTCTTTTAGTCCCTTCCACTGATCTTTTGGCCATCCTTCGTGAAGAGCGACTCTTTCAAAAGTCGTGAGATATGCCTCCACGTCATCCGCAGGTGTCATCTTCTGCATGTGGTAAGAGGTGCATACCAACTTTGGTTCCACTGTCACTGGAGATGTGTGTGCCTTTTTTTAATTCCAGCAGGGCCTCCGCAAACTGTCGGTTCATCTCCTGTTGAGCTGCTTGTTGTGCTGCGATGGCCTGGCGACTCTCCTCTCGCTGTGCTGCAGCGACTTGGCGACTTTCCTCCCACTGTGCTGCGGCGGCTTGTGCGACTTGGAGGTTCATTTCCCACTGGGCCGCAGTCACCTGTAGCAAGGCCTTTAACATCTACTCCATTTTGAAAAGGTGCCCGCATCCTCCACTACGTGTGGGTGATTAGCTCGTGGAGATCATCTTTCCACAGGAAAATAGTCAGTGTACAGGCAACTTTTCTTTCAAATCTGGTGGATTGCCAGGTTTATTGGTAAAAGGTTGCAGGTTAAAAACAAACAAAACAGAAAATAAGTCCTTGCCGTCTAGTGCTAAACTAAATAGTACAGTTACCTCACTATATGGTGTGCGGCTGGCCTCGACACCCACAAAACATAAGCAAAAATGCCTTGTCGAAACAGACACAGAGCCCCCTCGGATCCCTCTCTAAGTTTCAGGTCAGGGCTAGAGTGTGTTCTCTTCCTGGTTATTCAAGCCACTTGCTGGTGGGCTCCAGTGGACCACAAACTCCGGACCGGAACCAGCCCTGTCATGGTGGCTGGTAAAATCAGGACTGGACGTTTAATCTAGTCCACTTGAACTCTTACGAGGCGACAGGTAGCGTCCGTCTACCACGTCGCCTCGCATACCATCACAATATATATATATATATATATATATATATATATATATATATATATATACAGTATCTCACAAAAGTGAGTACACTATCTGGGTCTTCAGGGAGTGTGTTCTGCACTGGGCTCACAGCAGCTGATTCCTACGTCATCAATTTCACACATGTGGTTTTCTTTTTCTCCAGCCTCCTCCAACAGAGGCAAATAAAGATTCAAATGTACACATGTAATGGTGTAAATTTGCTGTCCCCTTAAAATAATTCAACACACAGCCATTAATGTCTAAACCGCTGGCAACAAAAGTGAGTACACCCCTAAGTGATAATGTCCAAATTGGGCCCAAAGTGTCAATATTTTGTATGATCACTATTATTTTCCGGCACTGCCTTAACCCTTTTGGCAATGTTGCAGGTTGCCACTGGAGTCCTCTTCCACTCCTCCATGACGAAATCACGGAGCTGGTGGATGTCAGAGACCTTGCGCTCCTCCACCTTCTGTTTGAGGATGCCCCACAGATGCTCAATAGGGTTTAGGTCTGGAGACATGCTTCGCCAGTCCATCATCTTTACCCTTAGCTTCTTTATCTTTAGGAAGGTAGTGCTTGTCTTGGAGGTGTGTTTGGGGTCGTTATCATGTTGGAATACTGCCCTGTGGCCCAGTCTCCGAAGGGAAGGGATCATGCTCTGCTTCAGTATGTCACAGTACATGTTAGAATTCATGGTTCCCTCAATGAACTGTTGATCCCCAGTGCCGGCAGCATTCATGCAGCCCCAGACCATGGCACTCCCACCACCATTCTTGACTGTTGACAAGACACACTTGTCTTTGTACTCCTCACCCCACTCCTCAATTGGGCCCAATTTGGACATTTTCACTTAGGAGTGCACTCACTTTTGTTGCCAGTGGTTTAGACATTAATGGCTGTATGTTGAGATAATTTGAGAGGACAGCAAACTTACACTGTTATACAAACTGTACACTCACTACTTTACATTGTAGCAAAGTGGCATTTCTTCAGTGTTGTCACATTAGAAGATATAATAAAATATTGACAAAAAGGTGAGGGGTGTACTCACTTTTGTGAGATACTGTATGTACATTAACATCTTTATATTGTACTAACATGTATTTGTCAAGCAAATGCTCAATGAGTCACAAATCAGGCTGTTGGTCTCCTTTAGAAAAATGTTTACGACAGGTGAATAGACCTTTGTGCCAAGTGCAACAGTTTGCAAAGTTCAAAAACAGATTTATTACTGTAAGGCTGAGTTCACACTGACATTAAGAGCAGGCGTTTGAGAGGTATTTGAGAGGTGTTAAACATGCCCCTCAAATGCCTATGCACAAGATACAATAAACAGCACATAGTGCTGTTCACACTAAGCCTTAGTGTCACTTGAAAATTAAAGCCTCATTTTGAGTGAGGAGGCATTTGAAGCCTTTCAACTCCTCCCATTCAATTCTATGGTAACGCCTTGCAAACACTCTGGCAGGCATTTTCAGCTTGGTTTTGGGGCAGTTGTGGCGTGTTAAAACTAGTCCCTTTCCATTGTGGAGCAGTTTTAATGCGCCCTAATGGTCATCAAACGATGTGAAACCCACATAGGGCGTTTAGAGATCATTGTTAACGCTTGTAAAATGCCCCATACTAAAGCTCATTGACGCCTGTATGAACGCCCATACTAACGCCATACAAATGCTATAGGAGCGTTTGTTGAGCTTTAGACATTTAGTCAAGTGTGAACAAGCCCTAAAGGAGACAGATTTGCACTCTAAAAAAGAGGTATGGGTCAGGTTTCATTCAGCCATATGTGTTAAATTAGAGCAGTGGCCTCCAAATTGTGGCACAGGGGCCAGATGCAGCCCATTGCTTGCTTTTATCCAACCCTTGGGGCACTATTTCATCCACTGATACCAACAGTGGGGCATAATTTCCCCCATTGACACCAGTGACGCACAATTCCTCCCAATAGCACCAACTATGGGGCCCAATGACACAAGTGATAGGGCACAATTCCTCCCACTGAAACAAGCGATGGAACATATTTTTGACTGACGTTGGTACCTTTTCTACTCCCACTGGGCAATGTCCGGCCCCGCTAAAGTCTAAAGGACAGAAAAATAGCCCTTTGTGTAGAACGTTTGGAGACCTCTTGAATTAGAGCATCCAGTGGAGGAATTTGTGACTGGGGCTCAGTCTGTGACCTTGTAAGAAAATTCTCTCACAATGCATTGCACTGTTCTTGGTTAGCATTGCTTTACCTTGTGACAGGATTGACAAATGTCCCTCACTGTATTTGTACGATCCTCATATAAGTACGTTTGCAATGGGTAATCTCCTCCTTTCTTGCCTATGAGCATATTAGGTCTCCTCTATTCACATTTGCCGTAGGGATGGGCCGAACACCCCCGGTTCGGTTCGCACCAGGACATGCAAACAGGCAAAAAATTAGTTTGAACATTCAAGCACAGTTAAAGTCTATGGGACCCGAACATGAAAAATCAAAAGTGCTCATTTTAAGGGTTTATATGCAAGTTATTGCCCTAAAAAGTGTATGGGGACCCGGGTCCTGCCCGAGGGGACATGTATCAATGCAAAACAAAGTTTTTAAATTAATCCTTTTTTTTCAGGAGCAGTGATTTTAATTATGCTTAAAGTGAAACAATAAAAATGAAATATTCCTTTAAATATCGTGCCTGGGGGGGGGGTCCCTTAGTCTGTGTGTAAAATGGGACACCTTTGTGATATTTAGAACATAGCCAGAGCGAAATGACATTTGTGAAGGAAAAATTGTCCTTTATTATTGCGGCTGTAATGTATTGCAGGCTCCCGACAATATACATAAAAATTGCTGAAAAAATTTGCTTGGGTCCCCCCCCCAGTCCAAACCAGGCCCTTTGGGTCTGGTTTGGATTTTAAGGGGAACCCCGCTCCAAAATTTAAAAAAAAAATGACATGGGGTCCCTCCTAAGATCCAAACCAGACCCTTATCTGAGCATGCAACCTGGCCAGCCAGGACAAGGGGGGGTGAGCAAGCTGAACCATACCAGGCTACATGCCCTCAACATGGGGAGTATGGGTGCTTTAGGGCAGGAGGGACTCTGCAACTCCCACCCCAAAGCACCTTGTCCCCATGTTGATGGGGACAAGAGCCTCTTCCCCACAACCCTGTAGTTGTGGGAGTGTGCGGGCGGGCAGCTTATCGGAATCTGGAAGCCCCTTTAATAAGAGGGCCCCCAGATCCCAACCCCCCCATGTGAATTAGTATCGGGTACACATCGTACCCCCACTAATTCACCAAAAGTGTCAAAAAAGAAAAAAAATGCAGGAGACATTTATGGACAAGTCCTTTATTAAAAAATAAAACATAAAAATAAGTATCCCCTGTTGTAATCCATCGTCAATCACGGCGCGCGACGGACCCGACAAAAAAACAAAAATGAACAGCTCCTCCTCCATGGGAGGGCTCCCGACTACTGAGTTCTCTTTGCTTTGATGTTTTATTTATAGTGAAAGGCGGAACCACCCAGTGATGTAATTTAGTGACCCGCCCCTCTGACATCACATGACGTCAGAAGGGGCGGGGTCAGCCGTACGTCACCCGGTGGTCATCACCCTGCACTATAAATAAAATGTCAAAAGAAAGCCAGCACAGACGGCGGCAGCCCTCACATGGAGGAGGAGCTGTGCGCACTGTCTTCGTGCAATGTATTATGGGGCACTCCGCGGCAGCGAAGTCCCTGCGAACGCCCCATAATGTTCTAAATTCAACGAACAGGCGAACGCCAAATGTTTGACTCAAACCGCGGGCCCATCCCTAATCTCCAGCAGATAAAAATCAGATGGGTTTTTCCAAGCCAATGAATCCATTGTTATCACTAGTTTCTCTGCACATAATGATTTTGCACTGTAATTTTAACAAATTATCATTTTAGATATGACTATCCTACACCTTACTTTTCTTAAAGAGGAGCTCCAGGTTCCTGCAAAAAAAATAAATAAAAGCCAGCAGCTACAAATACTGTAGCTGCTGACTTTTAACATTAGGACACTTACCTGTGCAGGAATCCAGCGATGTCTTCACCTGCCGCCGCCATCTCCACTAAGGGAAGCTGTCAGTGAAGCCCTGTGGCTTTACAGCCTGTTCCCTACTGCTAATGGTGAAGCACGCTGCACTCTCTGATTGGGTTGCAGGGGAAGGGAGGCCGAACTTCCGTCTGAATTCACCGCGGCGAACTCAGCCAGAACTGGGAGCAGGTACCTGTCAAAACCAAGTCCCCCAAATGTGGTAATGGAGGGGGGGGGAGGCAGACAAGTGGAGCTTCCCCTTATGGATGGAGTTCCTCTTTAAGCTGCACTGTCACTTTATCATTTTAGTGCATTCATGTTTGACATTTTTCTATTCAGAATTTATACAGACTGTAGACTTAATTCATTCAGCTACCACAACAGTTATTTTCAGATGCTGAAAATAAGGATTACATGAAAGTAAAATAATGACTGCTAAAGCAAAAAAAAACATGTTATAGCTTTTATAGTGAATTAATCCTTGTAATATTTAAGCTGTGTAAAGGCAGGTCGCACTCCGATTGTGTCACATCTTTCAAGATTATTTATTCAATTGACCGTGCATATCCAAATCCCCAACTGAGAAACTCACCCCCTAATGCATTTCGTCCATCTGGACTCAATCATAGAGATCTCATAAATGGGTGGGTATCTCATGTAAGGACTGTCAGTTTAATAAAGATCTTGTAAGATGTGACGTCATCGGAGTGCGACCTTCCTTTATACAGCATGTGTGTGGAGAAGGAACGGTTTCAGCAGCCAGCCCCAGGTAAGTCCGAAGTAAGGGACCACAGCGGTGGCTTTGGAGCAGTGAGATTTGGGAGTGATTCAAATGCTTATGTGATTTAAAATCAAATAAAACGGCTCAACTATTAACCCGCCCCCCCACACCAAGGTCCTAGGTATAAACCTGGACTCCGACTTAACCTTTCAGCCCCACATCCAATCGCTATCCAAAATTTCCCCCCCAACCTCTGCAACATCTCCAAGATACGCCCCTTCCTAACCAATGACACCACAAAGCTTCTAATACACTCCCTGGTCATCTCTCACCTCGACTACTGCAACTCCCTCCTCACTGGCGTACCTCTAAATAGCCTATCCCCATTTCAGTTCAGTATGAACGCAGCCGCCAGGCTCATCCACCTTCAAAACCTTTCGGCGTTTGCTACACCCCTATGTCAATTCCTCCATTGGCTGCCACTCAAGCAACGTAATAAATTCAAGATACTAACAATAACTTATAAAGCCATCCACAACCTAGCCCCCAGCTACATCACTAACCTGGTCTCAAAATACCAACCAACTCGATCTCTTCGCTCCTCCCAAGACCTCCTGCTCTCTAGCTCCCTTGTCACCTCATCCCATGCTTGCCTCCAGGACTTCTCCAGAGCCTCTCCCATCCTCTGGAATGCTCTACCCCAATCTGTCCGCCTTTCTCCTACTTTGTCCACCTTCAGACGATCCCTGAGAGAAGCCTATGTGGCTCCCACCTAACAACTGTACATTTATCTTCTCCATCAGTACATCTCCCACAGTTATTATCTCTTGTATCTCTTGACCTTCCCTCTTAGATTGTAAATTCTAACGAGCAGGGCCCTCTGATTCCTACTGTATTTAAGTTTATTGTATTTGTACTGTCTGCCCACAAGTTGTAAACTGCTAGTGATATACAAATCCTGTATAATAATAATAATAATAATAATTTATGTTAAATTTAGTATTATTAATTGGTTGTATTTTCAGCTACATACTTACTGCTTGCACTATCAATAGCAGTGCAACTTGTCATTTTTGTTTTTAAAATTTTGTATACCTGTATTCATGTATTATTCTTGTAAAAAAAAAACAAAAAAAAAAACAATGCCATGTACAATATATTAAAAGTCTTAGCATGAATAATTTAATTGCTGAAGTGGTTATTTTTATTTTTACTACTCAAAATATTTTTTACAAAACATACTTTATAGAATTCCTGCTATGCCTTTACCTGATCTGTCTAAAATGTAAGTCTGTTAATGTGCTTAGCACCTAAATGTAAGGCAGTGGATGTTATAAATGGGGTTATGGTAAAAGGATATACCGGATTTTAGGTTCAGTAAATTATGAACCTATATGCAGCAGTGTTAATGAAAGCGGTAACAAGAGTGAAAAGTGACACATGTATGACCTTTTTGTAGCCTACATCCTAAAATATCTGTCTCTGTACACTGTTGAAGAGATTATATTACATTGCTGCTGGAGAAGTAGACTACAATGAGGAGAAAGGAATAGGCTTAATAACAGCTGCTGGTGGCTTATTCTTACCTATCACAACAGGGGTCAAGGAACAGCAAACATCAAAGAGCTAAAACAGTGAAAACCGTCATTGTATCTTCTTCAGAAGCCTCAACTGGAGGTTGTGACAGTCCCAGTATGGAGCTTGCTCAAGAGCTTCTATGAACAGAATTCTGACTTGTTTACACATCGTTTAATAAAAAATGATGAAGGAAATGTCTTTTTTGATTCAGCATAGTGTACGAGATTGTGAAATAAAAAGGACCGTTAAAATGTTATCTGACATTCACATTGTCAAGCTTTGTTGACATATGTTATTTAGGTTAAAATATTGTGTTCATTTTAAGCAGAACTCCAGCCAGGAAAAATTATTTCAATGGGTTCCCCCTTCACCTTTTTAAAATAAAGTAATAAAGTGTTTAAACCCATATTTTTACATAATCCATAATTACACAATCGTCTCCCAGGTCTATGTCAACACGCCAGCACTGTAGTCAGTCAAAAACTATTTGAGTGATTGCTTGGATTGCTTACCAAGCAGATGGACACTGGGCAGCTGTCATCAGGATACTACGTTGCCATTCTTTTTTTTCTTCTTGCTGGAGCTTAGCTTTAATTGTACATTTTAAGCATGGCAGTGGAAGTTAATTTACATTGAGTTATTTTACTATTGTGTTATTCAATGGATAAATGTTACCTTAGTAAACAAGATGAAGGCGTTTGCTGTGAACTGTGCCACAACACAGTGCCGTATTGTCATGAAGGGGGTAAATCTTCCAGAACGCAAGTGGTTTAGTTAATACACATGCCACATCAAGGTGCTTATAACTATCAAGAGGTGCCTTGATATGGGAGTGTTGCTTTACAAAGCTTATGCATTCTGATGATTGGAGATCTCTATCTCTTACTCAGCACCTGAATGTCAGACCTCTGCAAAGAGGCCACTGATGCCACACAGAGATCAAGAAAATTTCTCTGCAGCATGCTGGCAGGGGACAGGCTCTTCTACTGAATGCGTGGCTGTTTTTTAAGAAAATAAACTGTAAGACCTTTCACATCCTTTGTTTTATGTATCAATAATTTATCAAACAGTTTTATTAGTATAGACAGAAGTTTTTTTTTTTTAACAATGAAAGACTCCCAATGTTATTGTCTCATAGGTAGGTGCAGTATTGAGATCTTGGACACTAGAAAGGAAATCAGAGACATGTCTGGTGAGGTGACACAATGGGGGGGATTTGCTAAAACTGAAGCAGACAACATCTAGAGCAGTGATTGCGAACCTTGGCACCCTAGATGTTTTGCTCATGCACTCATGCGGTTGAGCATCATTGGAAATGTAGTTCCAAAACATCTGGAGTGCCTAGGTTTGCCATCTCTGATGTACAGCATCTGTGCATAGTAACTAATCAGCTTATAACCTCAACTTGTTACGGTATGAAAATGAAAGAGAGAAGCTGATTGGTGGCCATGCACAACTGCTACAAAATCTGTTTCAGTTTTAGTAAATTCCACTCAATGTATACCGACAGAACTCCATATCCCTAAACTGGACTAATACAGTCGCTCTCCTGCATTTACACACGGAAATAAGGATATTGAATATTGATTGTATCTGTTTTTTCACCGTCCTGCCAAAATAAAATATACTACATGAAGTAGCAATAAGTCTATAGACACACTTGATCATCAGGGTAGTGTTTGAGACATACTAGTCACGCAAAGAAGCCAAGCAATATTGGACAATCCATCTTCAGTAATTTTAATCCTGATCATACAGAGTTTGTGATGGGACTACTAGTTCACACAGATATCTGAATAACGATGAAGTACATCATATAAAATAAAACCGTCCTGCCACTTTTTTGTCTATGTTAGTTATAAGTTATAGGAATAAAGGCACACATTTACGTCCTCTCGCTGACATAATCAGGTCAAATCCCTATACCTCAAGACAGCCATATGTAACTCACCTTAAATGATTTTGACTTTGTCTAAAACATCGTCAACACGTACCGGTGGTTAGTCGAAGAGAGAAAGTAAAAGTATGGCATTGTTCAACTCCAATATT
>BLSH010197619.1:419418-433794 GCA_018402905.1 Glandirana rugosa
GGAGATTTCGTTCGAGACCACCATTTTTGCACAGAAAAACCCCGGTCATAGGTTCATGACGGTAACGTTAAGGACGATGTCTTTAGTTCTGGGGGTTTTAGTCCTTCTTAGGTCTTCCTCTCATTTCAGCTTAGAAGGGAGATTGTTAGTGATGTAGACGAGAACCTGCAGCAGAATGCCCGAAGAAGAGTCCACCACCTCTATATCCGGCCCTTTCCTCCACGACCCTGGACCGACTTAGAACGGAAAAATTCCGACGGTCAGGACAATATTGAGGAGGTCAACGATAGTATCAAGGCGTTCAGACTTTTTCTTGTCTTTATTTTATAAGTTCAAAAGGTTTGGTTGTAACGTCTTTTAGTCTCGTATCTTTTAGGACATTTTACTTAACCATTTTATATATAATACATAAATTATATAAATTATTACCATCTATGATAGATAAAAAATATTATTCTCTATTTAATTATATATACGAATTTATTACATTAGTTTAGGTAACATTTTCACACCAATTAAATCAATTCTTAGACTAAATTTATTTTTTAATAAACATCTTTTATATGTTTAAATATTCATGTACATGTTTTGTACGTAAGTAAAGATCTGATGTGTTACCACGTAGTAGAGTTTACAAGCCTACGAACGATTAGTCGGTCGAGTGTGGTTGCTCGATGTACAAGGTGATTATATCTTGTCCTGGATATTCGTTGTGTTAAGAGACTACGACATCCCCCTTAATAACTTTTCACAGACTGTGTTCAAGATAGAGTTGATACTGACAAAGGACATCGTAGTTTAACAGAAGAGAGAGAATTCTTCCTGATTTTGGGGGTCTTGATTTCTGTAGCAGGAATTGCAATGGCAGTACTTGGATACTGGCCCCAAAAAGACACGTTTTTACCACCAGAGCTTGCTTTAGAGGTTAATAAAACAGAAATACTTCGAGAAACTGGGATGATGGTAAGATTTTTCGAGCAGCATCTGCATTCTGAGAGAATGAAAATGCTGGGTCCTTTCACAATGGGTATTGGAATATTTATCTTTATTTGTGCTAATGCTATACTTCATGAAAATCGTGATAAGGAGACAAAAGTTATTCATATGAGGGATATATATTCAACTGTTATAGATGTTCATAGCATAAGGATCAAAGAACAGAAGCATTTAAATGGAGCTTTCTCTGGCTTTTATGGGGAAACTGAGTTCCGTCATTCTGACAATCCTTGTGCATCCAAATTGGCTGCCAATACTATTGCATCATTTCCTGGAAGCTACAGGAGTTGCAGCTCTATTGATGATGAAGAGAGCTTTCCCAGGGAGAGCAAAGGTTTTGCTAATCTTCTGCCTCCGCTTCTTATGGAACGACCAGGCTCAGTGTTTGGACTTCATAGTCATTCTAACAGGAGTGGAGATGATAAAAATAGCAGCTCCAAGAAATGTGAAACTAAGTCCATAGTGTCATCTTCAATCAATGCTTTCACATTACCCGTGATAAAACTGAATAACTGCGTTATTGATGAGCCTGATATAGATAACATTACAGAAGACTCAGAAATCAACAGTAGCAGGCCGAGGAAAGTATCAGTGGATTCATTAGTATTACCTATACCGGATGATGGAAACAAACAATATAAACCTCCCAATACACCTTTATCACGTAGCTACTCTATTATGGAACCACTCAGAAGTGACTCTTCTTTAGCTCCTGCACCAAATAATGGTAAGCTTTTATCCCCAGGTGCTGCTCCAAAACAATTTGGATCCAACACGTCTTTGCATATTTTATCTTCGCATTCTAAATCTTTAGACTTAGACAGAGGTCCTTCTACACTTACAGTTCAAGCTGAACAAAGAAAGCATCCAAGCTGGCCAAGGCTTGACCGCAGTAACAGCAAGGGGTACATGAAACTTGAGAACAAAGAAGATCCAATGGACAGGTTGATTGTACCCCAGGTACCTCCAGCAAAAAAAGACTACACCAATAAGGATAAACTGCTCATGATCTCAAGATCGCACAATAACTTAAGTTTTGAACATGATGAGTTTTTAAGTAATAACCTTAAGAGGGGTACATCAGAAACAAGATTTTAAATTTTAGCTAAAGACTTGTAACTCCCTTTTAAAATGTAATTTGGCTGTGTATATACTGTGTGTGTATGTATATATATATATATATATATATATATATATATATATATTTATATTAGAGCTAATGGTACTTGTTTATGTTCTCAGGCCTGTAGAAGGAAATTCTCAATAACATAGCATATATGATTTGTTCCTATGGCAATTCCTATGTTCTATTCGCAGTTCCGGGAATGATAGATTACCAAGCATCATTTGTGGATCATTGGTTTTCTGTGATTTACCCTAATCATTTTGGCCAAGCTTGCAAACAGACATACTTGGAGCCCGCCTCTTCCTAGGGAAACAATAGTAATTGTTTTTAAAATCCATTTAGAATAATTGATCTTACCACAGTAACTGTTTGGCCAGGGGCTGAGGTCACAACGTGCCCACAGACAAAAAATAATTTATCTTACATTGTATACCAAGCAGCAATCATCTCATACCTATGAATAGCTGAAGCATCTAGCATTTTCAGGAGCAGCCATTTTTTATGAAATGCTATTGATGATGCTGAGAACGGTACAGCTGTGAAAAAAAAAAAACAATGGGAGGACAAGTATTTTTCATTATATTCTGCATTCATGTTTCTAAAATGTAAGTGCCATTAAAATAACTTCTGCTCTCCTCCCACCTCCTCACACTCCTATTGGCCCATCATTATAATGGGCTGTCTTACAAGCAAATATAAAAATGCAGAAGGCAGGAAAGGGTGAGCAAACTTATTGCTTTTGTTCTAGAGGCCAAGCTCCTTAAAAAAGAAAAACACTCATGCAAGAATATAAACATTCAGGCTCAAGTTATCATATATGCATAGGCTTACTTATAAAAAAAAATAGATTTGCCCACTGTTATAGCTACTTAGGAACTGCAAAATGCCATAGGAGGAGTTAATAAAAAGTGTCTGAGAAAAAACGTTGTCTCAGCTGGATTGCATTCATTCAGCTTTTACATTTTTATTTTCTAAGCTATGTGGCAAAAAAGAAAGCTAATTGGTTGCTATGGACAATTGCACCAGATAAGACAGAACTTGTTTCAGACACTTTTTAATAATATTTCTGTGTTTGTTATTTTATTTGGAGTTCAGCCATTTGATGGGGCAGTCAGTATTCAAGGGACTCACTTCTGAACCGTAGCTCCTCCAGAGTCATCCTCGGCTAAATAAGTACTGTAAATATAAATCTGCCAAAGCCTTCAGAATTATAATAAAACAAACTATTTAGATTGACTGGTTCGCATTAACCTAAAAGCAACCAATAAGACTCCTCCTGAACTACTGATACTGAAATTTAAACTTGGACTATTGATATGGCTTATTGTACCTTGCACTTCATAATTAGCATTTGTACTGCCTTACTATTTGGACAGTTTATGGTGTAAGGCTTATCAGCTGAGTAAACCCATCTGCACAGATTATGTTCTGACCAGATTGACTGATTTTAGGATATCTTTAAATATTAACTTTGTTGGTTTTAGACTGTCCATTTTTACTTTTCCTTTTGAAAGACTAGAAAGGATAAGAGTCCATCTTTTTCTAACAATGAATACCAGCCTAGCATAGTAGACAATGTCTACTATCCAGTATATGTCAATATATGCACAGCACAGGAGTGTTATTTGTTGGGATGGTTATGTGTAACTTAGCTGACTTCAGGGGGCGCAATCTGATTCCTCTTTCCTGTCTTGTTGATCCGTGGACCCCTTACCAAGATGTGAATTATATCAAAATATAACGCACCAACATGATTTTAGGAGATATTCTTAATATCACTCCTCTCCCACGCAAGCGCTTTATTACATAGAGAAAGAACAGAATCTGTTGTTGTAATTTGGCTTATTCCTTCAGGCTAGAGTGATATTTCACAAGAAGAAACCAAAATGATGAATGCACAATGGTTGCATTATCCTTACAATTGTCTAGCATTTATGAATTGATTATATTCTTTATAGATTAAAAAAATGTATTATTTACATGCATGTGCAACGGCTTTATGCCCCAAGTAATTTTCACTGTATTAAGCCTAAGCTTAGTCAAAAAGTTGAAAAAAAATCAGCACAAGGGACAATGCTTACAGTGAATAAAATATGTCCCTTGTGCTGCTGTCTAAGGTTTTAGTTGAAATTCTCTGATCCCTCCTATCCCTGCAGGTGCCATGGGGTTATTATGATCTGAGGGACCTGACATACAGTGTATGAATTTGTCAAGAGTTCCAACTATGCCTGCCCTTTTTGCCCACCGCCTGTATTCATAGAAGCCGTACTATAGCTTCCCTGAATGAAAAACAATCTGTATATGGACCAGCAGATGCATGAAAGGTCCACCTCCATCAATTCATAGATTGCATTTTATTCATGGAAGCTACAGTAAAGTGTCCACAAGTGGTGGAGTGGTAGAATGGTTGGGCATTGTCTGCACACTTGATGAGTGCATATAACATGTCCCTCAGCTCATAATAACCCCCATCAGCACCAGCAGATTATGGCTGTGGTTGAAAGGGGGATAAGAGGACTTAAGATTTCAACTATAACCTCAGACAGCAGCACAAAAGACACTTCGTATTGATTGTAAATTACTTTCATTGTGCTAAGTTAAAAACAAATACTCTTTGACTAAACTTAAGCTTTAAATCTGTATATTTTGTGAAAAGCAAGTTATTTTTTCAACAAAGATAGGACATTTTTTAAATATATTTAAATACATACAATTTTAGTTCCATGTGTTATTTAACCACTTCAGCCCCGGAAGGATTTCACACTTTAGGACCAGAGCACTTTTTGTGATTCGGCATTGCGTTGCTTTAACTGACAATTGCGCGGTCGTGCGGCGTTGTACCCAAACAAAATTTGCGTCCTTTTTTTCCCACAAATAGAGCTTTCATTTGGTGGTATTTGATCCCCTCTGCGTCATTTCTGATCGCCGCTATAAACAAGAGAAGAGCGGCAATTTTGCAAAAAATCCCAAATTTCTTACTTTTTGCTAAAATACAAATCCAAAAAAAAAAATATATAAAAAAACATTTTTTTCATCGGTTTTGGCCGATTTATATTTTTCCTCATATTTTTGGTAAAAAAAATTGCAATCAGCATTTATTGATTGGTTTGCGCAAAAGTTGCCGCGTTTACGGATGATGAGAATTAATTTCTGGGGTTTTTAATTTTTTTTTTTTTTACTAGTAATGGCGGCGAGCTGCGATTTTTAGTGGTACTGGGATATTGCAGCGGACATGTCGGACACTTTTGACACTTTTTTGAGACCATTGGCATTTATACAGCGATCAGTGCTATAAAAATGCACTGATTACTGTGTAAATGCCATTGGCAGTGAAGGGGTTAACCTGCAGGGGGCGCTCTAAGGGTTAACTGTGTTCCCTGGGCGTGTTCTAACTGTGTGTGGGCTGCCCTGGCTGGGGAAAGGGGATGATCACAGCTTCCATGTAGAGGAAGGCTGTGATCATCGCCCTTCCCCCTCTATGAGAACGGAGGTCCATGTTTACTTACACAGACCTCCGTTCTCTCGCTGCGGGGGGCCATCGCGGGTAGCTGGCGGAGATCGAGTCCGCCCTACCAGCTCCCTGCCCCCCCCGAGCGTGCCTCCGGCGGAGCGCACGTGCTCACAATATTAGTTATCACGGCCCTTGTCCTACTTATAACCCTAACCTTAAGAGTATGTATAGCCAAAACCTTTTTGAAGTTTTGGGTAGAGTAGGAATGGGTAATACCTCTAATACCTTTGCCATGTTATTTTTTAATGTCTATGTACTATTGGAGAAGTTTACTTTCACTTCCTGTCCCAGAGAAGTTAAAGTTAGATAAAAAAATCCCAAATGAATTGAGAGGAATTCTTCTCTTAGAATGTTCTTCCCACAACAGGTGTCCTCATTGGAAGAGTTGCCTTTAGCTCTTATTCTGGGGACAACTCTAAAATTTGGGATTTCCTTCAATTTCTTTCTCAGTGAGAATGGTCACCAATTTAAAAATAGTGATGAATTTTTGGGGAGAAAGATTAAAATTAAAAATTGACAGAGGGTCTAACCCTTCCCCACTCTATCCAAAACAAAACAAAAAATATGTTTTGCTTAGAGATCTACTTGTACCCTTAGCCCCTGTAATTGGACAAAAGGGGAAAGGGTTAACAAAAATGTAACATTTTTTTTTATTAATGTTTTTACTGCACTGTAGCTGTAGTTGTATGAACTGTTGCCTTTAAGTATTCTTATTTTTGCATCTTTACATTTTTAGTGTTACACTGTTTGCATATATTAATAATCCGCACAAAGCTTGAATTAAGCTTGCCAAGGTTACAATGAAATATTACAATGCAAAAGTCTTCATTACTATCGGAGGAAAAGACTCACTTTATTGCCAGGAGTTTAAGCATCCTTTATGTGTCATTCCTATGCTCTCTCAAATTCCTAATCCACTGCTAGAGCCCCAAGAAGTCCTGAGATAGTATTTATATTCTCAGAAGTCAAAGCTTTCAGAGTCCCCTTACTTTCAAAGTATTGGTCTTGGGTCAGGTGATTGACCCTTTAATCGCTAAGCTCACTGGAGACCAGGAATGGAGGGGTGTCACGTGTTCCCCCATACTGGTGCCCAGCAGCAGATCAGGATGACAGTGGTGGTAGTCACCCCGTTGAGTTGAGTGTAAATAAAGCATGCTTATTTTGCCTACTATAAAGTGTTACTTTGCTTTCTTTGGGCAAATTACAAATTCATTTTAATTATATGTAAATATAAAAAAGCATTAAAGTGGTTGTAAACCCTGTTACGCCACTTTTACCTACAGATAATAAGGCTTACCTGTAGGTACCATGAATATCTCCTAAACTTGTACAGTTTAGGTGATATTCACTGTATTCACATGTGCCGATGTCATCGGCACATGTACACAGAAGAAACTGGTGCCGTTTCTTCAGGGCACGTGCCACGACCGGCGGCACCCACGCGCATGTGTGGGAGTGATGTCATGGAGGCTGTGGCCAATCACATCGCCGGAGCCCGCGAACCTGGAAATAACTCCGGGAGACATGTCGCTGGTCACAGTGGTGTGCGGGGACCACTGCAACAGCTTTGATCTAAGGTAAGTATTTCATAATGAGCTAGTATGCAGTGCATACTGGCTCAATATGACTTTGTCTTGCAGGTTTTTTTTTGTTTTTTTTTTTTCTTAGGTTTACAACCACTTTGGATGCTAAATGTTTATGAGTATTACCCAATTCTATTTTCTATAGGTGCTACTGTCCAGTTAACAATCTTTTGAAATGTCTTATAGCTGTTTATACATTAGAAGTGTTTATATTGATATAAAGGTGTATATATTATTTTTTCTACTGACAAAAATGACATATTGTGACCAAATGAATAACATTAATAATAAACAGTCTTTAGTTTGGTTTGTGTAAGCCAAAGAAATGTTCCCAATGAAATCGTATTCCTTTCATTTACTATTTTAAAGGACAATTTTACCAAAGCAATTGTTTGTTTTATTCTGTACTGTACTATAGTCTGTTTTTATATATATAGTAGACAAAATTACTGATATGAGTGTTGCTACATGGACAACACAGGACACAACCTAGACCAATCAGTGAGCTGCTAATGTAACTGAGCAAACACTGTAGCTGTGCTAAAACCAGGTATTTCACTCAGGGGTGCTCGGTAATTCCCAACCATAGCCAGAATCTAAAGCAGCTACATGGGTAGGCGGCTGGATGTGTACCTAAAGTGTTATTAAACCCACAATGGTAAAATCAGTCTGTATATGCTGTAAAGCAAGCTTGTTGTACTCACTGTGGAACTTAAGGGGTTAATCCTCCTCCGCATTGTGTAAAAAGGCTGTTTGATCCTGCCTTCTCTGATCCTCCCCTTCTTTTACTGTACCCAATCCATCTCCTGATAGAACTGCCTTGGGGGCACTCTGCACATGCTCAGTTTGGTGTGTGTTGCTAGAGAGGTTTCTTTTTTTCTTGGGAGGGTTCATGTGATTAGCACAGGGCCAGTCAGCACTGTCCAGACAGAGGGTCAGGGTCATGCAGCCTCATAGGACAGTCAGAGTAGAATGAAAACTCCTCCTACAAGCTTTAACCAGACACTGATAGATGTCACAAGATTGCTATATACTGCTGATGAGAAAAGGTATTTGGCAGTTTATATTTATTAAAATAATTACATTCCCATGTTCTGTGTACTACAGGAGACCAAATATAGTGAATGCAGGGTCCTGGGTTTAGTAACACTTTAATAAAGTCTGGCCACTAATACTCCTAATTCTCTCTCCTCTTCCATATTACAAGTCACATTTGGACTTTCAAGGCAGGTTTAAATCTAATTGGTGGCTGTGAAAAACTTACAATAAGCATTCTGTATCCAAGAGATGGGGAGACCATATACATTCTTGGATGAAAAGTGGTTTTGGGCAGACAAACTATGAATGCACTAAACATTCTCCTAAAGCATGGCCTCATGACTGTCAAAAGATTTCCACATTCAAACTTTCTTTTTCACACACTCAGCACAACTAGAATGCAGAATTAGCACATTTAGTGGATATTTATAAAGCTATACATTTGTAAAAGTAATTTCCCTCATTCACCTAAAACTGAAGGGTTTAAATTATTTGGTGTAGCGGGCCACAAATGAAGCCCCTGACATTACCAAAAGGCGACTCATAATATTCAATGAATATAACATTACAGAAAAATGTCAGAGATGTTGCAACAGGACATGCAACAAGAGAGACATGCTACAAGGAATGGTGAGAGGCATGTATGCTGCAGGAGATGGCCAAAGACTTTGAATTTAAGACAAGTGTTGTTGGAGACTGGGGGCATGCTTCAGGAGACAGTCAGAGACTAGGAATACATGAAGATTGGAGATACACTGGACTGCTAGTGATCACTGTTATTATGCTAATATACTGTAGCTACTTTCCAAACCTGTGCTTGTACATGTGTGCTCCCTAGTGCCCCCATAAGTAAAAAATACTATTTCCACATCTGATATTTCTCTCAACAAAATCTTTTAGAAAATATCAGTGTAAAACATATGATAAGAAAAGGAATGCAAAGCACAGAAAAAGTAAGATAGAAAGAGTTAAAGAAATAAACCAAATAATTTTCCTACTAGAAGTTAGTCCAAAGAATATTGTCCTTCACGGGCAAGCACCAAAACACCGACTACCCTGGGGACTGCATAGTAATTGCTGATGGGCCACATAGTTTGGCACCAGGACCTAAAAAGTTGAAGTTTAAACATAAGCAGCATGTGACACCATTTGTAATATAACTGACCCACTTTCATGTTTACCAGATTGGACAAGCTCCTTTATTTAACAATAGAAGACTGTCCTTTCCCCCCAGAATCTATCAACACAAACCATTAGGCATGTTGAATGATGTCCACATAGCAAGAGAGTTAAGACTCATATGCTGTGTTATCATGATTCAAGCTAGCAGGCATTTCAGCACTGGGCTGGTAATGCAAGAGGAAAAGCCAACAACATGGGCTCAAGCCCTGAAAACATTAACCCAGTGCTGATGACCACTGGACTGGGGGAATGTAAAAATGTTATGTACCCTTACTCGATGGCAATCCCTTCTTCACATACATAACAAAGTTCTACACTTGGCTCTTACCTGTTTACTACTATTAAAAACAAACACTGGTTCAAAAAAAGTTTTCTTCC
The DNA here is from genome assembly GCA_018402905.1 of Glandirana rugosa. NCBI lineage: Eukaryota > Metazoa > Chordata > Amphibia > Anura > Ranidae > Glandirana > Glandirana rugosa. Next base: position 429,233 of record BLSH010197619.1, read on the forward strand.
TGTTCATTACATCATTGTGAAAAAGTAATCTGAAAATGATTCCTGTCCTTCCTATACGCACTAGGTTTCTGCTTTATTAATTAAAAAAAAATAATAACATTTTGTGTAGTCATGAAGGTTGGGGATCAGACAGCCTCAAATGTGAATTATCTGATTCACTAGATATCTGCAAGGTTGGTTAATTCATGTCTATTAACCTCCCTGGCGGTATTACCGAGTGTGGCTGAGGGTGAATTTTCTGTACCAAGAGCGGAAACCCCGAGCCACACTCGGGATCGCATCGCTGGATCCAGGCAGCATTACTTACCTTGTCCCCTGGATCCAGCGATGTCCCCCTGCTGTGTCCATGGGCTGTGTCCTCTGCCCGATGCCTCTGTGTGCTGGGCTCCGTTCCCTGCGAGCGTTGCGTCGCACGGGGGCGGAGCTTGGTGGAATATTCAAAAAGTGAAACACACAGTAAACATACAGTACACTGTATTCTGTAAGATTACATTACTGTATGAAATCATTTCACATCCCCTTTGTCCCTAGTGGTTTGCCCAGTGCCCTGCATGCACTTTTATATAATAAATGTCATTCTTTCTGCCTGGAAACTTGAGAATGTCCATGGCAACCAAAAAGTGTCCATTTACGTGAAAAGTGGTTTTTGATCAGCTAGAAAACAACGATAGTAAATAAGAATCATTTGCAGAATTGAGTGATACTGATTTTTGGGGAAATTTATCATCAGACCCTGAAAGTGACGACAGGGACAATTCTGCAAATGAGCAAAGTTCAGTGTTTTTGATTTAATTACATTATTGAATACATTTTATTACTATTACATTATTATTTTTGATAATTATTTATTATACTATCATTTATGATTTCTTGTTTCAAACATTATCATACCTGGGATGTCTGCTAGACTCTTGTTTGGACAGATTTAAGTGAGTTATTCCTGAAAATTACAGGACTACAATATAAAACGCCAAATTTCCATGCAAAATAATGGTACCGCTTTCAGCACCAAAAATCTGAAATAATCATACCGCCAGGCAGGTTAAAGAGATTTTTCATTTAAAAAAAATAAGTCCATTTTTACTTCAGCTGCCTTAATAAAGAGTCCTATCAAATTACTGGGTGATAGGCATTAAACTAAGCCTGCATTTTAGCCATTGCATGCAAAGTAACATGTTAGCATTGTAGGAGGCATTATAGACAGGCTATATTAACCTTACTCTCACCCTTCTACCACCCCAATCTGTTGTTTGAGCAACATAAAACTCCTGTGCAGATTTAGACCTTCTGTAATTTTAACAGAGGACAGTGGAGAGAGGTTTCCATAGTCCTGTGCAGGTTTCAAATTCAGAAAATCCAAAGCTTCACAGAACTCAGCATGTTCCTCCCCACTGCCATGTGACAGTGCTTGGAACTGGTGATTGGCCACCTAAGCATCCAGTAATGCATTATGACAGGGAGAGTGTCATGGATTCTCTCCAATCCTGGAAGCACTGGATATTTTATGAGTACATGGTGTCTATGGTAGCTTTTACAAAGCCAATCTGGTATTTCCCTAATATGGAAAAAGAAAGGTTCACTTTGAATCTAGAAAAAGGAAGCTGTACTTTGTGATAGCTGTATTGCATATAACTGTTTCTGAATATGTACCTTATTCATAATTCCCATGGAATTTTTTCCATATACAAAAGTATGTGAAAACTAGCTAATGTCCTATTCCTTTTAAGTGGATGTGTTCATTTATATACTTTCCATACTGCTGAAGGTTCATAAAATATGAATTGATAAACTTTGTTCCCTTCACGGTCTTGATCCCAAGACTGACAAATCACCAGGGATTGTTTTAAAATGGTAAAATGAACCTTTGATAGTGATAGTTTAGTCCCACCATGCTGCTAATCTGCAATAGGGTATCCCAAGTAGAAGCACAGCTCTTTGTTTGCTCAGACCCATGTCACAAACTGTGGAACAAGGAGAGACCCTGCCAGGCAATGGATATAAAGGTGCAGGGTATTTTAGGCATTTAATATAGTAAGCGACATGAAAATCATCAAAGTCAGGCTGCACATTGACATGCATGAGACACTGTGATAGCTGTAGTTAAAGTGGAAATCCAGACAAGAATGAAAATTAGACATGTGCAGTTTGTTTCTTTCCGAATTAATATTCGGACAGATTTTTCATTATTCAGAGATTCGCATATATCCGAATACATAAATTACAGTATAAGCTAAGTTTACGAATGCTCTGAATAATGCAACAAAATTCGTCTGAATTTCCAAAATTCAAATTGAAGTTCGAATCAAATTTTACATCGCATTACATTCGAATTCTAACTGTAAACATATTTCTGAAACCAAAGACTGTGTGTGTTATTAGAGTACCATTACGAAATAATGCTTTTTTTGTTAGGCCAAAGGTGATTTAAAGAGTCATTGTAATCATTTGGTGAAGATTTTTCTTTTGTTTGTTCACTTTGCCGCATTAAAATTGAAAAAAATATAACATTTTCGTTTCGACCAATTCGAAATTTATCGATTTGAACGCTTTGAATGGAAAAAAAATTGTAAATTCGAAGGAGATTTGAAAAAAGACAAAACGAATTCTGAATTCAATCCCAAATGCCAATCCCGAATACAAATTGAATGAATCAACCGAATTTAACAAAATTAATTAACTAGATTAACGAATCTAAACAAAACTAAACACATTTTTTCGTCATGCACATGTGTAATGAAAATCTCCCACAGATTTCTATGCTTTCTGGCATCCACATCTGTATTATCCACATTTTACTTTCCTGAATGGTTGAATAGGAACATCTATCTGATCAAGCCACTCAGGACCCCTCCACTCTTGTACCAACAGTGTTTGATTTGTGTAGCTGAATGTTCCTGCACCCTGACACTTCCATGTACCATTTTCAGTCCTGGTTATCTGAGCCGACCAGTTCTGCTCTCCACCACTCAGTCCCCCCAGTTCCTTTTCTTGTGAAGTATCCATGTCACATGCTCTGGTGCAGTTGTCAGTCTCCCAGCCATCTGAGCCGACCAGCTCTGCTCTCCCCCAGTCAGTCCCCCCCATTTCATTTTCTTGTGAAGTATCCATGTCACATGCTCTGGTGCAGTTGTCAGTCTCCCAGCCATCTGAGCCGACCAGCTCTGCTCTCCCCCAGTCAGTCCCCCCCATTTCATTTTCTTGTGAAGTATCCATGTCACATGCTCTGGTGCAGTTGTCAGTCTCCCAGCCATCTGAGCCGACCAGCTCTGCTCTCCCCCAGTCAGTCCCCCCCATTTCATTTTCGTGTGAAGTATCCATGTCACATGCTCGGGTGCAGTTGTCAGTCTCAGATCTCAGATGAGCCAGCCAGCTCATCTCTGCCCCACTCACTCCCGCCTCTCATCTCCCTTTCCTAGAAGATAATTCACATGTCCACCAGTTGCTCTGTATTTGCAAGTGATTTGGGATTGCAGACAAGTGATTGGAAGAAACACTGCTTAGAAAAGTATAAAAACAGAGATTTTTAGCTTTTGGGGCATTTGGGGAACATTAATGATTGGTTAGGGTTGTGGTGGCCCGTATAAGGCATTAAGGCTTTACAACCATTTTAACTAAAGTGTTTTGGAGCAGTCTAATTTTGGAAAAGCCAATAGCAGTGCTGAAACCAAATAGACTTTCCTCTGATAGTCGAAAAAAATAAAGCAAATGTATCATAATATTGTACAAGTAAATAAATAAAAACACGTATTTAGTGACCAATATTTGAGTTAGTGCCAGAACATATATATCTGATGCGGCCACTCCCTATTTAACCACTTGCCAACAGGCGGCCATCACAATACAGTGGCAGGTTGGCTTTGTTCCCGCGAATCGCCGTAGCTGTACGGTGGTTGTGGGAACGTGTGCTGTGAGCGCGGGCATGCTCGTGCACTCACTGGCTAGTGGGGAAGCCAATCAGCTGGTGGGGCAGGCTTGATGTCTGCCAGCCACCCACGATCGCTCCCGAGTCTCCGCAGAACTGGAATCTGTGTATGTAAACTAAGGATGGGCTCGGGCGTGTTCGCAAGTGCACGTGCCTGAGCCCGCCAGGAAGTGAACCTGGTGCTGCGCTAATCACAGGCAGGGAGACATTCCCCGATTGCTGCAGCCGCAAGCTGAAAAGGGATCTCTCTCCTCTCCCAGTCAGCCCAGCTCCCCATACAGTTAGAAACACCACAGAGGGAACATATGTAAGCCCTTGTTCGCCCTATAGTGTTAACCCCTTCCCTGCCAGTGACATTTACAATCAGTGGCTATTTTTAGCTCTGATCGCTGTATAAATGTCAGTGGCCCCAAAAAAGTGTCAAAAGTGTCCGATCTGTCCGCCGCACGGTTGCAGTCCTACTAAAAATCGCAGATCACAGCCATTACTAGTAAAAAAAAAAAAAAATGCCATAAATCTATTCCCATTGTTTGTAGACGCAATAACTTTTGCGCAAACCAATCAATATACATTTACTGGGATTTTTTTTTACCACAAATATGTAGATACAAGGGAGACACCACAAAGATTGACATACCCC